>CABHPH010151640.1:0-27445 GCA_902168325.1 Peromyscus nudipes
ACTCCAGCAACACACCCCTGTGGGCCCCTGGGCTGTCTGTGGGAGTACCTGCCAGAACAGGGTGCTCCTTTCATCTGGACCCAGAAATCCACCTACTACTGGTGCTCTTTTCTGTCCCTAACTTAATCTATTCTACAGCTGCCCTACCAAGTATGATGATATTTAAATATCAGTGTAGTTGACTCCCTTGGGACTCGGCCTCTTGGAATAGACTCAGGATCCAAGGTCCCCACAGTTCTTCCATACCACCCTTTTAAGCCTTTCCTTCTAGCCCTTCTCCATTCTTTTGCGACTCCTCTTGTACAAACACAACTTCTAACAGTGACCAGAAAGCCACCACAGTTAGCAGAGAATCAGGGACCAATCAGCAACTAAACCTGGCTAGAACCAAGAGTGGGCAAGAATAACCAAAGAGCAGAACACCCATCCAACAGAGGGAAGACCAGATATCTACACTAAAAAACTCATAAAACATCATTACTCCAGAGGTCTAGGTCTCAGCGTGCACACACACACACACACACACACACACACACACACACACACGAGCCACAAATATGAACCAGCCGTAGCAATATGTCTCCTCCAGAATCTGACAAATGTATTGTAATAGGCCCTAAAAAAGCAACTTAGCTGAAGTGAAGACAAGGACTTCAAAATAGCAATCAAGAATGTGTTGAAAGACCTTAAAGAAGATATAAATAAATGCATTAATTAAAACATAAAACCAACAGCTGAATGAAACAATAAAAACAATTCAAGACATAAGAGGAGAATTTAACCCAGAAATAGACTCACTAAAGAAAACCAAACTGGTGGAATACACTGGTAATGAAAACCCCAGGACATTGAGTAAAAACATGAGTGGTAAGCCTCACCAACAGATTAAGAGACACAGAGGAGAGAATTTGGGGTCTTAAAGACAAAGTGGAAAAAATGTTATCTATCTCAGTCAAAATATACATTAACTATGAAACAGTCCAGGCACAAAACATCCAGGAAATCTGGGACAAAATGATGAGATCAAATCTATGAATAATATGTACATAAGAAGAAGAAACTCATATCAAAGGCACAGAAAATATTTTTAACAAAATCATAGAAGGAGATGCTTATCAAGGTGCAAGAGGCATACAGAATATCAAAGAGACAGGAACAAAATAAGCAATTCTCCATAACACACAGTAATCAAAACACTAAACGTTTTGAATGAAGAATATTTAAAAATTGATAATAAATAATTAATAAAGGTTATTAAAAACTGTGAGACCAAATCACATACAAAGGCAGGCCTATTAGAAAGAAACCTGATTTCTCAGTGGAGACTCTGGAAGGAAAAAGGCCTGAGAAGAAGTTCTACAAGCTCTGAGCGACCACAGATGCCCAGTCAGATTACTATAACCCAGCAAAACTATCAATCATAATCAACAGATGAAGAATAACATTCCATGATAAAAACAAATTCGAGCAATTTCTGTCTATCAATCCAAATCTACACAAGGCATTAGAATGAAAAATTCAATCTGAAGAGTAGGTTCACTACACCTAAGAGGACACAAGAATAAGTAATCACAGAACAATTAATCAAAAGACAGGGGAATAAAACACCATCATACAAAAAAGGAATAATAAATACTGCTCATGAATAACTCTTGATATTAACAGTCTCAATTCCCCCTTTATCAATAAAAAGGTAAACTAACAAACTCGATTAGTAAACAGGGCCCATCATTCTGCTGCATGATGAACACCTTACCATCAAGGATAGATATCACCTTAGGAAAAAAATATTCTAAGCAAATGGATCCAAGAAGCAAGCCAGCATAGCTATTTTAATATCTAAAAGAAATGGACTTTAAATCAAAATTACTCAGAAGAGATGGGGAAGAACATTACATACTCATTGAAGGAAAAATCCACTAAAAGGATATTATAATTCTAAACATTTATGCACTGAACACATGACACCTAATTTTCATACAAGACATACAACTACAGCTAAAATAAAATATTGATCCCAATACAGTGATGATAGGTGACTTCAATATCTCACTCTTGACAATAGACAGGTGATCTAGACAAAAACTAAACAGAGAAATGCTGGAGTTAACTAAACTCATAAATCAAATCAAATCAAACCCAGCAAATATCTATCTACACAGAACATTTTATCCAAACACTAAAGAATTTACTTTCTTCTCAGCCTGTAGACCTTTCTCCAAAATTGACCACATATATGGACACAAAGCAAGTCTCAACAGATATAAGAAAGCTGAAATAACTCCCTGAATCTGTAGCATGACTCTTAAAAAGTTCTTATTAATAAAATCAAACTCGAGGCCAGGTATTGGGGTGAACACTGGAAGGTCAGAGAGACAGAATAAGCCACAGCTATCTCACCTCACTGGATCCTCAGCTGATCTTGTTTCCGCAGACTGGAGGCCTCTGAGTCCTCATCTCTGAATGGGCCTCAGCTGAACTGCTGCTTCTTGAAAGCCTAAATGCTTAACCAGGCCAAATGCTTCTCCAGGCCAAATGCTTCTCCAGGCCAAATGCCTCTCCAGGGCAAATGCCTCTCCAGGGCAAATGCCTCTAATTTCTGGTCCTCAGGCTTTATATACCTTTCTGCTTTCTACCACCACTCCCTGGGATTAAAGGTGTGGCTTTCTGGGATTAAAGGTGTGTATCACCGTGCCTGGCCGTTTCCAATGTGGCCTTGAACTCACAGAGATCCAGAGAGATTTCTGTCTCTGGAATGCTAGGATTAAAGGCGTATGCTACCACTGCCTAACCTCTATGTTTAATATTGTGGCTGTCCTGTTCTCTGACCCCAGATAAGTTTATTAGCATACACAATATTTTGGGGAACACAATACCACCACATGAATCCTATCTGACCACCATGGATTATGGCTGAACATCAACAGCAGCAGAAACAACGGAAAGTATCCAGATCTGTAGAAACTGAACAGCTCACTACTGAACGAAAATTTTGTTAATACAGGAACTAATAAGGAAACTAAAAACATTTTAGAATGAATTAAAATGAAAAGAGAACATACCCAAACTTGTTGGACACAATGAAGATACTCTTAAGAGGCAAGTTCATATCACTAAATGCCTACATCAAAAACCCAAAGAGATCTCATATTAATAAATAAATTAATGACACATTTGAAAGCTCTAGAAAGCAATAAGAAGAAGTAATACACTAAAAGAGTAGAAAGGAAGAAATAAATAACTTGGGGCTGAAATCAATGAAACAGAACCAACAACAGCAGCAAACAAAGAATCATTGAAAGAAAGAACTGGTTCTTGAAGAAAATCAACTGAGGACAAAGGAGGGAATATGAGAAGGGACAATTAACATTAAAGGCCTTTTGAAAAGCCATGTGGAAACCCACTACTGTGGAAGCTTCCAAAACACACACACATATGAAAGGAATTTAAACAGAGTCACCATGTAGTAGAGGATATAGTGACTCAACTAGACATGCTATCAAGTAAATCCTCCAGTGCAAAGACGATGTTACGTCCTGCTGAGTCATTGGCCAAAGAGGTCTTAGAGCCTTTACAAGTTACAAGCTATTGCCAAGGCTATTGGTTACCTAATGGTAAGGCCCTGTGGTTGAAGGCACCACTGATTTATGGCAGGAATATGGAAAATCAACTCACAACAAAACAAGAAGCTTTACCCCTACTGACTAATATTCACTGTACTGGAAAGTACTTTGCATACCACAAGAGGAGAAAAGTAATAATAAATATAATAATAAATGTCACCCAGCTACAAAACCTGTGATCTACAACAGAGACCTGCCTTCAAGATATACTGGTGATATAGTGGCAAAAATGTTATGGCAGTAACCAACCAGCATTTTTGTTGTTGTTGATTTTGGTTTTGGTGTGTGTGTGTGTGTCTGTGTGTGTGTCTGTGTCTGTGTGTGGTGTTTTTATTGGCTTTAAGGGCCACTCCATGAGATGGAACCCATAGCTGACACCACTAAAGTAGCCAAGAATCTGAGACTAGATGGGTCATGGGCCTTAAGGGAAAACTTACTACTATTATTCTGCTAAAGCAATAAAATGACCCCTAATGACATTTTTGCTATACTCATAGATCAAAACATCACTCAAGCCTCATCAGAGAATCTTCTTGCCATAGTTGTTAACACAGTGACCCACAACTAGACAATGTATAGAAAGTGAGGGACTTTAGAGCTAAATGTATTGTTTTCATGAAACCCCTCCCATCTAGACTCAGGGATCTATGTGGAAGAGGAGGCGGGAAGATTATAAGAGCCAAAAGTGGTAGATGACTCCAAGGAAAAGGCCTAACAGGACTGATACACACATGATCTCACAGGGACTATAACATGTACAAGACTGTACAAGTTCAAACCAAACAAAATCCCAGCTTGAGGAAGGGCACATCCCACCTCTAACAAAGAAACTATTTGCAATTGTTAGTTACAAGTAAAAGGAAAATCAGTTTCCTCTAGTGAGTGTCATTGGGTATCTCACCCACACTCCAAGACTGATCCTACTCCCAGGAATAGTAGGAAACCAACACAAGACCAAAAACCAACTCCATAGTGTGTGTGTGTGTGTGTGTGTGTGTGTGTACTTATACACTTGCTTGCATGCATGCTTTTTGTTTTATTTTTTGTTTTATTGGGTTTTCTGGCTTTGTTTTAGTTTTGAGTTTGTATTTTGCTCTTTTTTGAGAGAGAGAGATTTTAAAAACCCACAAAGTTGGGTGGATAGGGCAGTGGAGAGGATCCTGGAGGAGTTGGGGAAGGGGAATAAATATGATGAAAATATATTTTATGAAAAATATTTTAAATCAGCATATTTAATCATTTGTCTTACTTTGAATTCTTTATATCTTTCATAACCTATCAATACACTTTGAATTCTTTGTGCCTTTCATAGCCTATCAATACAAGTGTGATGGTGATACCTATAATCTTAGCACTTAGGTAATTGACGCAAAGGGATAGAAGTTTAGAAGCTAGTCCGAGCTACATCCTGAGTTTGGGGCCAATCTGGACTAAAGAGTAACTCTTTGTCTGAAAATACAAAACAAAAACCCAGTAAAGTCAATTAGGTAGTTCATCAAAACATACTGTGTCTTTAACTTTTCCAAGAGTCACCTCTGATCACATAAAATTGTTTTTCCCATAAAGACAGAACAGTTTGCTTCCATTTTCCTAACACACGCTTCTGGAATTCTCTCTCAGAAAGCAAGCCCTCATGCTTGGTAATCAGGGGCACTGCTGTTTTAACTCAATGTTCAACACTGCCCGTGAACTCCCAATGCAGTTTGAACATGAGTCTAAAGACCTGTGAGAACACCATGCCACTGGATCACAAGCAATTCGGGGTTCTTCATGGCTCTTTTTCCCAGTATTGTCCTCAGCAAAGGGTGGGTGGGCAATCATGTGCAGGAAGGGCATCCATAGCCTTCACTGGTGACCAGACAACCGTCCTCTAAGAATCACAAATACAAACATCAATCCCCACTCATCACTTGGGTTTCTACAAACAGCGCATGCTGAACAATGAGAGCTTTTAGTCAGCAGTGCCTGCTCAAGAACATATATGTAGTTACGAAGAAGAGAGACTGTCTTGCAGGTCACAGTGTTGACTTGTCTCCTGGCCATGGTGTGAGAAGGATCAGGTCTTTGAAAACAGTGTCAGACAGGTTTTACTTACACTGTCTTATGTTCAAACCTTCCTCAGCTGTGGGGAGGCCAACCCACAGTAGTAACCTCACTGCCCAGTACCACACTGGTTACTAGTCACACATACAAAGAAGTTGATGATGGAGTGATGTCAGCAACTGTGAGTAACACAGCCAGGGTCCACATGTCTTCTACCAGCCCTCTATGAAACTGATAACCTAATTCAGAAACTTAGAGCAGTCTGTAATCTCAACCCCTTCAGGATATTCAGAATAACCACACCAGAGAGCTACAGACCCAAGACCTCGATCACCTGGCACCCTGCCAATCTTCAGGACTAGTCAGCTGATTTGGCTGTCTAGGTGGATACCCTGTTCCATCATTATCATTGCATGTGTTTACCTCCAGAAGCTACACAATGAGTTAAAGAAGATACTTTTTTTCTCTGAGAGAGGAGAACTGTTCTTCACTGAGGAACAAAAAAAATACGTCTTTTCCTTCCTTTTAATATGGTTGCTTTTTAAGTGGCAAACAAACACAAAGTGGGCATTAACTAGTCTGGCTTTGTTTGTAGGTTCCAACTGTTCAGAATCTTACGAATCCACCTGATACGGAGCGGTCCACTCTCTTTCAGCTCCTGGTGTACAGATGGGAGCAGAGGCATGGAAGCAGCCCAGGATTTTGTTATCTGCCTTGCATGGTGCAAAAGGAAAGTCATGCTACAAAAACAAAATAGAAAACATATGGGGAGGCCATCCAGTCATGGGAGCAGCTTGGTCCCCCAGGAGGAACTCAGCTCACAGCAAGCCATCAAAACTATCTCGGAGAAGGAGTTGACTGATTCTTCTGGGTCAGCACCACCATCTGTGTGGTCTCACAGTGACAGGATATTGACTGGTTGGGATACAAGCAGCCTCCAGAGGCATGGGCTCAGCTTTTCTTATCATTGTAAACGCTGGATAGCCCGGCCTGGAGTGACAGCTGGCTCCTGGTGCCATCTCAATCTATTTTGGTCTTTGTTAGGGTATATCCTTGCCTGTGGGATATGTGAATAAGTGAACTCTGAGAGTTCTTGTCTCTTGAACCCCTCCCTCACTGAGCATGCTGCCTTTTGTTGGTCACTACTGTATGGGATCGTCTGTGAGGTCGGGTAGCAGGTGACAGCAGACAGATGCAAACTGATAACTCAGCAAATGGGTGGTAAACAATACAAGAACATGTAAAACTGAACCAATAAGTCGCCCTGTTCACTTCTGTGTCTCAGTAATTGTTTCCTAAATAACCTCTAGTTCAGGCTGAAATACAGAGAGCCATACTGGTCAGCTTGCAGAGAATAATAGACTGTGGAATGCATAGCTCTTAATGAGACATCTATTTCACACCCCTCCCCACAAGACTCAGCAAACATTTTGAAAGAAGAGGTAAAAAGACCGTAAGAGACAGAGGTGGCAGACATCTGCAGTAAGTCAGTCTTTGCCAGGAAGGACAGTGGCATTGCACATGTGATTTCACAGCAGCTATGACAGTGTGCACAAGGCCTGTACAAGATCAAGCCATAGATGAGAAGCTACAGGCAATTTGGGAGATTGAAAGCCTGGAATGTCACACATGATAATAAGTGTAAGACACTCCTATTATACAAAGGCACATGCTACCGAAATGATGAAGAAAACATTAATACTGTCAAATATACATGCTACGTTCCTTATAGACTTAAAACCACCAAGAGTCGGCTACAACATAGTATCATGTCATAATACAATAATTAACACTGAGTTCATTTCAGAAAGCAGAGCTAAGGTTGAGGGTAGCAAAGAAACACAAGGTCAAATGAGTCAGATCTCTGGCTACACCTTGTCACTTAGAACCCATGCACAGATTACAAAGAAGCCACCAGACAAACGCAGCTGTGGCCACTCACCTCCGAGACTCGTGCTTTTGCAAGCAGGCTGCCAGCCAACAACGGGGAACATGGCTCTTCACCCAGTAGCCTCTGAAGTCATTTGTGTGGGTCAAAGTTGCTTCATCTGAATTTTAGGAGCAAAATTTTCTTTGTTGCCGTTGAGGAGTTCAAGATCATAATGAAAAGAAGAAGTCCCTGACTTTTTAAGAAAATAAACCAATAACTTGTTGATATAGAGGGTGCATCAGCCATGGTTCAACAGAGCCAATGGGGTTCTATGTGGATAGAGGTAAGGTAGATGATTTTCTGCCAAGATGTCAAAGTCAGCCCCTTTCCATTTTGAATTATGAATCTGCTTGTCTGATAACCCCCTCCTGTGTCCTGAGGCAATTATGGTAGCATCTGAAATAGTCTTTTTTTATGTTTCATTTCTTAACTGCTATCCTGTATGTGTGATTTTTTTTCCCAAGTATTGTGGTGGTATTGTGTTCCCCAAAATATTGTGTACCTTAATAAACTTATCTGGGGTCAGAGAACAGGACAGCCACAATATTAAACATGAGGTTAGGCAGTGGTAGCATACGCCTTTAATCCTAGCATTCCAGAGGCAGAAATTCATGTGTTCAAGGATACACCCAAGCATGGTGACCTACGCCTTTAATCCCAGAAAGCATGCCTTTAATCCCAGGGAGTGGTGGTAGAAAGCAGAAAGGTATATAAAGCGTGAGGACCAGAAACTAGAGGCTTTTGCCCTGGAGAGGCATTTGCCCTGGAGAGGCCTTTGGCCTGGAGAAGCCTTTGGCCTGGAGAAGCATTTTGGCCTGGTTAAGCATTCAGGCTTCTAGCAGCAGTTCAGCTGAGACCCATTCTGGATGATGGCTCGGGGCATCCAGTCTGAGGAAACAAGACCAGTTGAGGATCCAGCGAGGTGAGATAGCTGTGGCTTATTCTGTCTCTCTGACCTTCCAGTGTTCACCCCAATAACTGGCCTCGGGTTTGATTTTATTAATAAGAACTTTTAAGATTCATGCTACAAAGTATATTTCATAAGATGCTTATAGCCTTTTGGATTGATTACAGTAGTTAAGTGCTATCAACAAAAATGATCTTTTATATACCACATCAAATATAAATTTATGTTTTATACTGTGTCTTTTGATATTTCATATTTTAATCTTATTTATCTATGAGATACTTTTGATCTGATTTTTTGGTTCATTAATTCTTTTGCTATAACTGATACTCTTTTTAATTAACTGTAATGTATTTTTTTTCCTTTGGCCTTTTTCTTTGAAATTTAGTCATAAGAATTCTTTTCATTTGTGTTTGCAAATACTGTTTAACTACATGTAGATTGGGGATATATATATGAGTTCAGTGCCCTCAGAGGCTAGAAAGTATCAGATCCCCTGAGGCTGGAGGTACAAGTGAGTGTAAGCCACCTGTGAGGGGTACTGGGAACGAAGCTTAGGTCCCCTTCAAGAGCAGCAAGTGTTCTTATCTGCTAAGCCATCTCTACAGCCCTCTCTGACGACTTCTTACAGAACTGTGGTTGTGGACAGAAGATGCCTTACAAAGCCACTGGTGATGTGAATAATGGAAGCTGTAGACAGGTAGTTCGGGGTCAAGGTGGAGCCTCAATCAGTAGACCCCCAAGGACACTCTTGCATCATTCACCATTAAGGGCACAAGGGCAGATGTAGCTGGAGACCTTCTCTCCAGCTCCCGCCAAGCCCCAGTGCTGTGGGATGTTCTGTATGTTAAATGTATTTCTCTGATTGGTTAATAAATAAAACACTGATTGGCCAGTAGCCAGGCAGGAAGTATAGGCGGGACAAGAAGAAAAAAAAATTCTGAAAACAGAAAGGCTGAGTGAGGAGATGCCAGCCCAGAGAGCAGCATGTCAAGGCAACAGGTAAAGCCACAGAACATGTGGAGACATATAGATTAATAGAAATGGGCTGAGTTTAAGTGTAAGAGCTAGTCAATGGTAGGCCTGAGCTAATGGCCAAGCAGTTTAATTAATATAAGCTTCTGAGTAATTATTTTATAAGCAGTTGTGGGGTCTGTGGGACTGGGCAGGACTGGAGAAAACTTCAGCTACAGGCAGTGACTGCCTCGGAACCTCATCAGAACGCAACCATGCTGGTACCCTAGTCTCAAATTCCAGCCTCTACAAATAGAAAAAATAAATTTCAGATACCTAAACCATTTGGCCTCTGATACTTTATTACAAAAAAACTGCAATGAGAAACACTCATGCATAAATAGCTCTCCGATTTCAAGTGAAATTCCAAATTATCTTTTGTGTGTGTGTGTGTGAAAACTCCTATGGTTCTTATTTATTAACTTTTATTTGTACAAAATTATGGCAATGCTCAGATTCACAGACTATGAAGGGAACATAGTGAATGCTGCGGTTTCAAGAATAGAAATAGAATTCGGTTTTAACATCATTCTAGGAAGACAAACTTCTATTAGTAGATGGCCCGGATCCCTCGTTAAACAGTGATGAATTGTTGAATGACTGCTTCTGAACTTTACAGTGAACCTTTGATCACTCTCTCTCCTGAGGGTGATATTGAAGGTGCTGCACGTTTGCTATCACATTCAGTAGTTCTTAAGGTTCAACACCTAAGCAAAGTTCTTCAGGCAACCTACTTCCAACCATCATTGTCCAGGTTTCTTAAGTAGGTACAGAACCAGGAACTTCTTTATGTACTGGAGATTGGTGTTGGCTCTTTTACATAAGAAGCAAATAGCACTAAACTTACTTGTTTCTTTAACCCACTGAGTCCAATAGGCACATGGCTATAGGACCATCCACTGGAGCATGAGAAACCTATCAGGGGGTCACTGAATCCCACAAACTGAATCCCCGCCCCCTCAGCAACCATCAACTACCAATAGCTCCTTAGCTATGTGTGGGGCCTCTGGAGCCCTTCCCAACTCAATGCTGGAATTTTTAAGGGCATATCTGTGTGATGGGAGGGGATGCCCAGAAAGGAATTATAGAATTGGAGAGGGAAGAGGGTAGCTATAAATGATCAAGATACATTGTATATATGTATGAAAAATTCCAGCAATTAATAAAAATATTGTTCTGAATTCCTTATTATTCTGAAAGAAAGGCCTTAGAATACTTGTATAATACTATTAATTGCATATTATTTTCTTTCAAATCCTCATCTTGTAGAACTAACTGTAGTATTAAACTTTAGTAATTGAAGAAAATCAGTATTTTTGCATCAGTTATTATAATGCAGTAGAACATGATAGCTCTTCTTAGAGACACTGATGTGTGCTGACTCCATTCAGCACTGATTCATGAAAAATAAATGTTTAGTACTGATGAGTAGGGTGGTTTTGAAATGTCAACATCAAAACTAAATTTTGCAAACAGCTCTGACTTATTAAGGTTGGAAATAAATTAATTCCCGGTTCTTAGGCAGAACGTAGTGTTTTCATTGCTGGAAGTTTAACTCGAAGTCACGATTTTCATACTGTTGTTTGCTTTTAAACTCGGATAAAAAGACGTGCTTGATCTTTGTTACTTTTTGTACATTCAGTTTCTTAGCAAAATAAAAAGCTCTGAAAATTTAGGACTTTTATGATACAGAACTTCTACTTCAAAGCTGTTTCCTTTGTAATAATTCCACTTCAAACCCACAGAGTCCAAGCACTTTTTAGGCCATGGATTTCACTAAACAAAACAAAAAAACCAACTTCGTTTGTCATACTTTCTTGTCCTCTGACTTCCCCAGTTCATTTCGCCTTTCATTCAGTAGGTTCTTTCTGATTTCCTGGTACGTAGATGGTACTTGTAGGCATCATTACATTTCAAAGCTATCTCTACTGATGGCAAGGACCCCAGGCCAGACAGAGAGAGCACCCTGTAGAAGAAGAGGAACTATTGTTGACGTGATCAGGAGGAAGCTGGGGGCAACATAGTCTCCAACTCCTAAAAATGGGCTGTGAATGTGATACAGAAAACATGGAAGAAATAAAATAAGGGAAAATGTTAAAATGTAATGTGTATGTGTGTGTGAGAGAGAGAGAGACAGAGACAGAGACAGAGAGAAAATATATAGACATTAGCTCATTGTTTTTCTATTGGGGAGCATTTTCTAAAATTTTAACTCTATCCATTCTTACTGATTCAAGTGGCCTGGATATAAGGTTGGGTGACACTGTCCCATGTGTCTGTAGTTCTCCAGTGTTTTATGAAAGAGTCCAGTGCTCTCTGATTCATTTCTGTGTATTGTCGGGTATAGAGACTCACATGTCCCGAGATTTTTACAGTTCTCCCTGTCTCCTTTTCTTTAAAATGGCAACTTAAAAATCTCAGCATTGTATATTTCATTTGTGACAATTCCAGCTTTATCTTTTACCTATTCCATGTTTCTACTTTTCCCTTTAACATATGTGGTGCAGTTATAGTCATATACTAATCTGGGTGAATTCTGGAACTGTTATGATAGAATGGTTTTCCTTATTATCATAGGCTTTCAAATCAGGCATCCTTGAGCTGTCTGGAAAGTAGCCTGCATGGTAGAAACCAGTTAGCTGCATTATGTTTGGGAGTTCATGGGTACAGAACTCCAACACAAAAAGACTATGCAGGACCTCAAAACAGATGCACAAGAACCAGCAAAATTAGAATGAGTCACAGCTTGGGATTCAATGTACAAGCTAAGGGATGGGAATAGTGATTTGTCTGATACCATCTGCATTGTCTGAGCTGGCCTGATTCCACTCTCCCATATCCTTGGGAGATAACCAGACTCCAGCAACTTGCTTCTGGTCAACACTCTCCTCCTTCCTGTCCTGGAAACCTCCTTCCTTCAACATTCACCTTCATCATAGGCATGACAATAATGAATCTCTCCACTCAAGGTTTTACAACTGTTTAAGCATCCTGCCCAGCATCTCCTCCAATATTAATTGTGGTGGAAGAAACTGGCAGTCATGGAGGTGGCTCTTCATGGTCATCCATAACTCATTATCCAGCTTCGCCTTTTGTCGATGTGCACAGATCCAACCCCATGAACTCAGAAGTTCAAAACAGTTCAAATGATTTATTTCCACAGATCTTTGAATTGGCTGCTGGTCAGCTTGTAGCAGGGATGTTTCTGCCTATCTCAGCTGGAGTAACTCAAGAGTATGTGGTGAGCTAGGCGCTGAATCATCTTGGTTGGGATTTGCTATGGATATCTTTGCTCCATTCACTCCACAATGGAAAGGCACTAATGTTTTAAATGGCCAGTCATCTATATGCAAGAAGGTGTCAGGAGTAGAGCAGCAATGCAACATGCTGCACCCACTGACTACCACCCTAATCTTCTCAAGGTAACTCCAACCAAGTTCCTTGTTCCCAGGTGGCTTATATGCAGTAAGTATTGCATTTTTCAGTTCTGGAGAAAAAAAGCCCGTAGTCAAGACACTTGTAAATATTTCCACCTTGCAATACCATAACCTTGGGGTTTAGGGTTTCAACATACAAGTTTTACAAAAATGAAAATTTCAGACCATAGCCACAGATTATTTTGGAAGTTTTAGTGAGATCTGGGACTCAGTGTACATATTTTACTGAATTACTGGTGTTTCTCTTATTGGAAGAACATCCACCCTTATATAATTTTCTTTAATGAAATTGATTTGCTTTCTATCATCCTCATGGGTAAACTCTGGTCATTTTTAAAGATCCAATAATGGAGACGGGAATGATGGCATAGCTGTTAAAAGTACTTGCTGCCCCTGCAGAGGACTCAGGTTTGTTTCCCAGCACACACATGGTGGCTCACAATCATCTCTACCTCCAGTTCCACGGGATGCCCTCCTATGTTCTCTTTTGGTACCAGACATGTATCTGGTACATAGACATAAATACAGATAAACAGTCACACACATAAAATCCAGATAATTAAAAAAGTAAAGATCCAGTAATTAATCTAGAGTAGAGAAGATATCAGAAATTTCAGAACTGTAGAATTCAATATTATTGATACCTAGCATTTATACTTAATTTACTATAATGTTTTTTTTCCTCACTTCAGTGTGGACCCTAAAACACAAGTGTGTCTTTGAAAATCCAGCAAATGCACAAACAGAACACATCCAACCTGAGATGAGTAGTCTGAGCCTTTCCACAGAAGTTGTGTGAGGTGCTAAAGTTTTGTGGCCACTATTTGTGCTCTATACTTGATTCCATCTCCAAATTTAACATTCTCTTGGCGATAGGAAGAGAGTTTTCTTGTTATACCAACAGTCTATACTTCTACTTCATTATGAAAAACTGAGAGATTAGAAACAAAGATAACTTGGCTGGCCATGTGCTGCCTTAGGGTTTCTATTTCTGTGAAGAGACACCATGACCAACAGCAACTCTTACAAAGGAAAACATTAAACTGGGGCTGGCTTACAGTTTCAGAAGTTTAGTCCATTATCTTCATGGCAGTGTGCAGACAGACATGGTGCTGGAAAAGAAACTGAGATGTCTACATCCTGACACACTTCCTCCAACAAAGTCACACTTCCTAATAGTGCCTCTCCCTATGGGGGCCATATTCTTTCAGATCACCACCAGTGCTATGCATGCAAACGTGGTCCAAAGCCCAAGTTCTACCCTGGATGTATCTGTTCAACCAGAAGACGATTTATACTGAGATATCTTCCTAGGAACCGCCCTCACCTCATAGGAAACCCTGTCTCTTCTTGGTCTGTGTCAGAGGAAGTCCTCCATGATTACACAGGAGTGGGTGCTGACAAATGGCATAACCTGTGCTAGACACCCCTTCTTTTCTGTTCACTTCAAACTTAGAAAGTAAAATATTATGAAATCATTTTTATGCCTACTTTAAGCTGGTCCCACCCTTTTGTCACAATCTGACTGAGTAAATGGGGTGAATTCTAAAAATCACCAAAATCCATCTTCATTCCCTGAACTTGGGATGTCTGATGGCTGGTTTGTTTGTTTGTTTGTTTGTTTGTTTGTTTGTTTGTTTGGTTGGTTGGTTGGTTGGTTGGTTGGTTGGTTGGTTGGTTGATAGGTTGTTTGTATGTTTGGTTGGTTGGTTGGCTGGCTGGCTGACTGGCTAGCTGGCTGGCTGGCTGGCTGGCTGGATAGTTGGTTGGCTGTTTGATTGGCTGGTTGGTTGGCTGGTTGGTTGGTTGGTTGGTTGGTTGGTTGGTTGGTTGGTTGGTTGATTGGTTGGTTGTTTTCTGATGGCTGTTAAAGAAGATAGAGTGGAGTATAACCCTCATCTTTCCTCCCTATAAAAATGAGAAAACCACTCATTTATGCACAAAATAAACATTAAGGAGAAGTTCAGAGAGCTCAGGAAGAGTCACATCTTAAAACCCAGTGGCAGAAACCAGTGTCAGCCAAGTACTTCCATGAACTCTCTGCCAGAGGCTAGTTGGACTCAGCGAGGGGGTCTTTGCCTGGATTCTTTCCTCACCTGGATTTTTTATGTGGTTATAATGATCTGGTAATAGGTCTGGCACTCTCCTTTCACATCATTCTACTGGGTGCCACCTGGAATGTGGCTAGGGCTGGTATCTGTAACATCCCATGGCCTATCCTTATGACCCAGGTGTCCGCACACTATAGTGGCTAGACTATCATAGCACATGCCTTGAGAATGTGGAAGGTGTGCTAGGGTGCTGCAGGGACACATTTTGCTAAATCACGTTCCTCAAGGCAAGTTCAAGGGGAAGACATGTCAGGTCCCCTGTGGATGTGTGCTGAAAGCTCATATGACTAATGTCTTTCCTTAACTGTGTCTGGGATTCGGGTATACAGACATAAAAGAAAATTAATTCACAGGCATTCCTCTCTAGCCCAAGGCATATGATTCCCAGTGAAAATTCCTTGCAGAACACAGGCATTCCTCTCTAGCCCAAGGCATATGATTCCCAGTGAAAATTCCTTGCATCAGTTCTGCATTTGTTCATAGGTACTAGAGTGGAGCTGTCCCATCCACCAGCATCTATGCTTCTCTCCCTCCCACAATTCCATCTTCCACCGGCACGCTGAATAATTATTAGAATCTGCTTCTGGAGAATGATGGGATAGGTGGTGAGGGGCGCAAGACTATGGGCAGCAGAGACGTTTGGAGCTCCATATTAAACACAACATTAGTCACCCCCTGTTATCACACGATTGCTCCTGCAGTGAAATTATTGGGCAATTATTTCCCCAAAACAGCATTGTAGTGATAAAGATAAAAATTATACAATTCGCTCCAGTCATTATTTTTTCTTCAAGGTTAATGTGTTTGTCACATCGCATTAAACACCCACATTAACCATTAGAGCACTTCATGGTCCAAGCATAGCTGCCTCTGTGAAACTAATAAAAGGACAAATTAGAACAATCATCACCATGGTGACCATGTTTATGAATAATGATCATTCTCTCTGATAGAGTACTCTATTTGTAGGGCAAAAAGAAACCTGATTTCTGTGATTTTATTTACACAAACTTTTAGATATTGAATAGCGTCTGTGAGCACCCGAGTGGTTGCAGAGACCATGACACTATGATCAAATGCTGATTTTATGTCATTATATTTATGTCAGATCTTTAGAGTTAAGTGTGACTGTTTTCCAGGAGGAAATAAGAATTCATTTTCCAATCATTGCTCAGTTTCCGGAGCCAGATGTTGAGTGCACTTAGGAAACAATGTTATTCAATACATCTATGACACTACCTTTCCCCTCATGGGTAAGCCAACCACAGAGCTTTAGTTGGTCCAGCCCAAAATCCTCCATTCATTGTAGGTCAGGGCTGATTCCTACTTTTGAAATCACTCGATATTTGCTTAAAAGGAAAATGATACAAAACTTCAGGGTCAATAGTATGCCCTTGTTATCTGAAAAGGCAGGTTATATGGCTACCTCACCCAGACATGAATAACCAAGCCCATAGGCTTCTTCAACACCAATATAGTTTTAAATTTGCTTGAGACTTGCAACCAGGACCATGTAGTCAAATTTAGAAGCACAAAAATCGAGCAGCATTAAAACGCAAAGCACTCACACTGCCTAATAAGATCACCCCAATCTTTTGCATTTTGCTGAGCTGAGATTGCACATGAAATTGGCAGACCCATGTCACGTATTTTTGAAAGGTTAGATTGGGTTTTAAGGTTTAATCTCAGGCTAATTCTAGAAACATCTTCTAACTACACCAAACCATATAATTACACCAGGTAAAACATGCATGTGGCAGCCACTCTCCCTGGACAGAGCTGATAAACGTGCTGTAGCCCAATAGCTCTTACAAAAAGATCATCCCTTTCCCTCTTTTGAAGCTATGAACAAACACAGTACCCTCTGACCCTCTAGACCGAGGACAATCTCAAATTCCTACTTGACTTCCTTCAAGTATCTTCCTACCTTGTGACTTCTGCCACCTAAAGCAAGACAGGTTAGATCAAGTGGTATGGAATTTAAGCTGCCTCACTCCCCCCCACACACACATCAGGGAGTCAACAAGAGTCACAATTCCCATTTCCCCTCTGTGGTTGAGGACTCTTCCCCTCCAGGACCCTAGTCATGCTATACACAACAGCTCTCTCTAATGAAGCTCCTCTGGGGGACTGAAGATCCTCTCCTGCCAAGACCCTCCCTTGTTCTGACACCTCTGGGATGGTGCCCCATCCCTCTTAATGCTCTCCCTCTTCAAGCCAGGCCATGGCTGCCTGCACTCATGCTATCTCTCCTAACAAAACTCATCTGAAGGGTAATTTTGTTAGCCTCTTCCAAACAACTTCCACCAAGTTATAACAGCCCAAGCTCAGCCCAAGCTTCTCTTCTGCCCGCCCCCCCACCCAGGACCTTTCTTTGCTTCAGTCTGGGCGAGAATCCTGCCCACTCTCAAAAGTGTAACAATGCCTAATCCTCAGTTCTACTGACTAAGACCAGTTGTGCAAGGCCCAAGAAACCTGGGGTAAGATGCCTAAACTCAGACTCACATTGGCTTCTAGATGCCACACCTGTGCTTAAAGTGTGAATTTCAGGATACTGATAAAGCTACCCAGCAAGGCCAGAATGTTATGCAGCTGTCTGCTCCAAATTGAAACTTTCTGTCTTGGACGGAAGGATCTTCATCAGGTTATTGAAGTTAATGAAATTTTAAAGGCTCAGGAAACTCAGAAAGTTACCAGGTTTAAAAGGTTCCTGAGGTGAGCTTTTCAATGATGCAGGTGCCTCTAAGTCACCCATGCAGCTGCAAGCAGCTCTCTTCTCATGTAAGAAATCCAATAAACTCTCTGCTTCACTGAGTCACACTTGGGTAGATCTGTTTCTTTGGACTACTACCTATGCTGATCCCTAGCTATGGGGAATAGATATTTATTTATTCGCGTCTTCAATTGAAAAGTCATAGAGCATAGGGTATTAGTGTCCCTTGGACTGTATTTTGACTTTTCAAGGTTTAGAAAGCCAAAGAACCAGATAGAACAATCCCTGTCCACTCTTCAGTGCTGAGCAGTTGATGAGGCACTGTGCTTTGTGCTCGCTCAGACACTGGGACTTCCCATAGCACAGAAGGCAGCTGGCTCATTCCCTTCACAACTATCTTTCCTCAGTGGCTCCTTGCAGGATAATCTACCCTCTGCCCATGCATTGAATGGCTTCCTTGAGGCATCATTTTCTAAGACCCTCACCTCCAGCCAAAGGCTATGAAACTCTTGCACTTTGATTAGGTTATCATACTCATCAGCTGAGGCATAGATACTGATGTTTTCATCCACCGTTCTAAAGATCTACTTAGGAAAAAGCTCTCTAACAGTACATCACACTTGTTCCATGGTATTGGAGACAATGCCTGGATAGTGACCCCCTGGCCTCGAGGCACAAGTGGCAGGTGAGGCTCTGCGGTCCCCATTCTCCACTCCCTTTTTCCACACAGTGAGATTTCGGTGGTCAGGATGTCACAGCAGTCCCACATGCCCCCAACTCACTTCCTGCTGCTGCTGCTCCCTGTGAGGCTCACAGTTCCAAAGGTGTTGCTTAAATCTTAGTCCTTTCTCTCACTGATTTGATGAGTAGTTTAAATGTGATTTTCTTTCCCTGTGCATATCTTATTTGTAACTGACATGCATGCTTTTAAAGCAAAGTGTATTATTATTTTGAATATATTTTAGATGTCTAGTTAACTTCAGGAGGATTCAGTGAAGCTTTACAGTTATGTGGAGAGCTGTATACTGGCTAATCATACTTGCATTGAGATGATCTAAGAAAATACCTCAAAATGGCAAAGTGGCAGCAAGAATGAATTCCAATCTCATATCCTCCACCTTCCCATAGTTACGAGAAATGAATGTTCTGTCTTCAGGTGTGAGAGGAATTTAGAAATGAGCTATGGAAAAATGAAAACAACCTTGTCACATGTTGTCTGAGTTGGGGAGGCATTTTGATTAATGCTGCACTATTTGAAAGGAAGAAAAAAAGTCACTTGGCAAATGCAGAGAAGCCAGTGAGAAGCACTTACATTTGCATGCGCTGTATCAAAAACTCAAGTTAGATAAAACCAGCTCCTCTTAGGAGCACAAAGGGTGTCTCTACAGACTCCTGGGTAGGAATTATTTATTATGTGAGGGCTCGACCTGAGCATGTTGCCTTGAATAAATTTGGCACTGAGTAAAATATCTCTTTTTTACAGTAGATAAATACTTGTAGGGAGAGCAAAGCTGTTCTTTTTTCTCATCACGATATCCAGTTTCTCAAGGTCATGGGGTGCCACATGCTTCCAACATGTTCTGGCTTTGACCCAAAGAATCTAGAGTAGGTCAGAGGTAACAAACTTGCTCCTTGAAGAAATGAACATGAGGTACAGCTTCTCCTATGCAGTAGCCTCAGCATGCTTCTGCACACAGGAGGGTTTCACCCTGTGGGTTCTGAGCTGTGGAGGAAATAGATAAAGGGAGAAAGTGGGACAAGGAAATCAGAACACAAAGCAAGAGACCACAGCCAGCTACCTTCACATTGCTCAGCCTGCATGATGTCAAGCTGGAGTGAGTCACTGCACTGTCCTAAACAGCCTCCAGAAGAGAGCAGAAGCCTACAGCTCATCTTTTGAGTGAGGTTTCCAGGACAAAACTACGGAATAGAATGGAAACTGAGACCCAAACAATGTTAACAGTGCAAAGAAAATGCAAATCCTTAAGATTCACCAGGAAAGAGCAGAGAGGACCACATATCAGGACATGCCAACAGTTCCAGTGGCTTCCCTCACATCCTTGGCTCTGCTAGTGTGTACACCTGTGTGTATCTATGTGTTTACATGGGTATTAGTGTCTGTGTGTGTCTTTCTGTCCATGCGCATGTGTGTCCCTGCAGTTCTGTGTAAATTCTTCCCATCCTCTCACCTTGGCATCCGTTTCCTAAAGTCTCCTCCAATTTTTTCGATTGAACATTCCTAAGGTGCTCAAGGGAGATGCTCCCTACTGGAGAGGTGGTGCTCCCTATTGGAAAGGTGATGCTCCCTACTGGAGAGGAGGTGCTCCCTAGGCCCAAGCAGCAGATCATTGGCAAATTTTATGTAGGATCCAATCTGGGCTGCAGTCTGATACATCAGTCTCTGGAAAGTGCTCTGTGGGGTTCTGAGGCGCTCTCAGTACTTCTGTAAGACACAGGTGAGCTGAGCTGTCTACTGACAGCCCCTCCTGCAGGCGGGGAAAGCCAGGATCTATCACAATGCCCTCTGCAGAGCCAGCATTCATTAGTGCAGCAACAGGTGAATGAATGAAGCCATAACTCAGCTCTTTCCCCGCCCGGTCTCTAAGTCGTATTGCCTGATATATCTCTCTCTTTCGAGCTGTGCCAGCAGAAAGACCACACTGTGCAAGACAGTAGAAGAGGGGTCTCCTCCATAGCTCCCTTCAAACTGTCACAGGTTTTCAGCATCACCATCCATCCCATAATGACCACTGCAGCTAAAGTGGTTCACCTGGTGGGGGCAGGGGCAAGGAACGGTGGGGGTGAGGTCAGTACTGTCTCTGCTCCCACTGCCCAGGGCCTTTACCAAGACTCACTGGCCCTCTTTATGCCAGCCCCATGGTTGGTCCTCAGAGCTCCTGCTGCATTGATCACAGCTTCCTTCACAAATTCCTTTTCAGGAGCCTTGGATTTCAGACCAGTCATCTTTGCATACCCCCTTCCCCTTGCTCTGTGTGGAACACTTCTAGAGTCTTCTTTTCTAACCAGTGAGCAAATCTGCATCACGTCAGAAGTTGTTCTAGGCCATTATGCCAGGACATTCCCCTGGAGGAGTCCAAGCATGAGTCAGCACTTTCCAAGTGATGCTGGGGAGAGTTGGCTTTGTCTCCTGGCTCCTCCTCCTCCTCATCATCATCATTATTGTTTTATTGGAATAAATATTCTTCAGAATTAAAAACGCAAAGCATATCTCTGGATAGAAAAGCCATGAAATTATTTTTGTATGCTGGCGTATTTCCCACTGGTGTGGACAAATCCCAATACTGCTTTCCCAAAATGTTTCATGTGCTTTTACAACTAATTTTTGCACTCTCTTTTGTATGATGGTGGTCATATAGCATAATTGTTTTCATTATTATATTTTCAAACACATATATAGTTAGATACTTCGTTCGTGTATGCCCCTGCTGCCCTGGCTGCCCCTTGACTGTCTTCTGGAGAGTCTCCTTCCAATCCTCAAGGAGTTTCCTCTTCTCCTTCCACATCACGTCTATGAAACCCTCCAGCCCCCCCCCACTTTGTGCCTTCCTTCCCTCTCAACACTCCTTAAAGTTGTGTTGTGAAAGCACAAGGCCCTCAGTAGTTAAAATAATGTGGGGACAAGTAGATAAGCATGACTTCTAGACATGAGGTCATTTTCTAGAGACTAATCCATCCCATCACATAGAGCTGAAGAGATGTGTGGATAGTTTCCATTTATGTATGATGTTATATATACTAAAATTATGTATCTTTATGTTCTACATATCAATGTGTTTAACTCCATAAAAACTGTTCATTAATGCAAACTTTAAAATTTTTGTTTTATAAACAAAATAGGTTTACTCACAAGGTCCATCACAATTAAAGAAAATTCTGATATTTGACTTCAGAAACTATTGGTACTTAAGAGTAAGTCTCTACTATGAAGGAGATTTGAGTATACATTAATGAGTTTAAATAGGTAAAACCCTTTAGTGGATCCTAACCCAAGCAGAAACAGATTATGTTGACAGAAGTTTTAAATACAAAAGATCAAAGCACCCAAACTCATCACACAAAGACAGGGTGGACATGGAGGAAAAACCTGACCGAAAGGATATAAGCCAGCACATGCGTTTATAAAAACGTCTACAGCATAACAGGGAGAAGCCATTCTGAAAGAATCTGGTATTTGGAGCTGAGAAGATGGCTCAGTCTATAAAGTATTTGATACAAACATAAAGACCCTAGTTGCATAAAAACTTGGGTGCAATGGCATATGTCTATAACCCAGCACTGGGAGACAGAGACTGGTGGGTCTCTGGAACCTATTGTCCAATCAATGTAGCTAAATTTATGAGTTCCAGTTGTAATGAGAGAATTTGTCTCAAAAGTTAATTCATTCTTTTGTTAAAATAAGGTTGGCATGATTCAGAAAAATACTGAATGTAGACCACTGACCTTCTCACAGGCATGCATGTGCATCTATATAGATGTGCATGTATACATAAATGTACACACAAAAATAATTGCTATTCTTCTGGACATTAAACTACTTAAGAATGTAAGGCTATCTTCAGGCATTTCAGCAGCTATTGTATCCTCTTCAGTTTTACAACCAGGATTTCAAATTAAACCCCCAAACATCTCAGATACAGAGCTAGAGTTCATATTAATACAGCTTACCCATTCATCTCTGCCCTTTGTGGGGTGGAAGCAGCTGATTTCGCCTTCCCATATTGATGACCATCAGCCATGATGGTTTCTCTAAAAAACTGACCTTCCTAGAGACCATGAGAGAACATGTCACATTCTGTGGAGGAATCTCAACTTAGCCACTGCCCTGCCATCTACAGAGAGCTCTGCTGACATTGAATGGCCCTTGGGAATCATCCTAGGGTAACATTCCAAGAAGCCCTCTTGGTTGTAGCTTGGGTGAGATGACATCTCTTCATAGAAACACACTAGTTTTCTGGTGGGTAAGCCAGAAAGATCACCAGGGCTGCAAGACTGGAAGAGGGGGCCAAGTTATGGGCTGGTCCACTTTACTGTTTCCGTGGCTAGCAATTATTGTTTCATGAAATGCATTTCTTTTGCCACTGTGGTATAAGACACGAGTCTACTGACATCATTAGAATCATGGCTCCCTTCCTCCACAGTGTCATAGCCTGAGCTGTGGGAAGTCCCCACTGTTAACCACAAACAGGCATCACCTGGGAGTGGGCAAAGCAATGGCAGGTTAGCCTTTGAATAGCAAGCAAAGCTGCTTTCCATCATCCAGACCACAGGATCTTTGCATAACAGGAGGGCAGGGTAGAGGAGAAAACATGGGGAGAAATAAAGGTCTTTTGCAGAACCACGTGGAAACCCAATACTGTAGAAGCTTCATAAAATATATGCATATACATCACATACATATACATCATATACATAAAAAGTCATCTAATGTGGGGGGCAATAGCCCAATCAGATATCATATGTTACTAAATGAAACCTCCAGTATCAGAAATGGGTAACATCTTTTTGAATTGTTGCCCAGAGGGTCCCATAAACCCTCCAAACATTATATACTACTGCCAATGCTATTAGTTACCCTCCAGAACTCGAGGGTAAGGCCCTATTGCTGAAGATGCCACATACCAGTGATGTAGAACATGGAGAAATCTAGCTCGTACTCAACTAGAATCTTCACCCATTCTAGCTAACATCCACAGTGCTGGAAGGTGCTATACATCTATGCATCTACTGGACGAGGAAAGTAAACATCAGTCTCACCCAGCTGTGAACCATGGAAGTAATGACCCACCTACAAGATATGCCCATGGTTCAATAGTGGCACAAGCATTATGGAAGTAAGCAAATTCTTTTTTTTTTTTATTGGATTTAAGCCTGATGCACCAGATGAAACCCATACCTGACACAAGAACCTGAGACTAGCTAGGTCAAGGGCCCTTGGGAAAGCCTACTACTTTTATTCTAGTAAATGAACACAGAAATAAAATTATTCCTGATGACATATTGCTATACTCTTAGATAAGTACATTGCTCAGCATGTGTCACAAAAGCTTCTTCTTGTAGAAGGTATTAACTAACACTGAGACTCACAACTGTACAATGTGCAGAAAATAGTAAACTTCAACATTCTCAGACCTAAATAGGATGTCTACATCACAACCCACCCCTCAAGGCTCAGGGATCTATGGAAAAGGGGAGGCAGAAAGGTTAGAAGAGCCAGGCATAGTAGACGTATTCGAGGAAACAGTCTTTCCAGATCCATCATGACAGAACTGATGAACCCATGAACTCAGATACTGTGACCGATCTGCATAAGATCAAGCTAGACAAACACCTCATCATAGAGGGGAGGGGTGTGCATGTAGTCCCACCCTAATAAAGGATTTTGTAATTCATAGATGTTGGGAGAAGAAAACTCAGCTTTCCTCAATGCAATGATGCTGGGTATACTAGCCACACTCCAAAGCAGGCCCCAAGATCAAGAGCAGTCAGCCAATGCAAATTGGACTCCATGGTTTTTTGTTTTGTTTTGTTTTGTTTTTAAAAGAGAGAAAGAACACCCACCGAGAATTCAAACAAAACATTCAGTAGTGTGTAGTTAATCTACCACATGTTTTATAGACATGAAAATTTTGCTTCCTTGGACATCCTGCCGCCCCCTTTGATGGCCCCAACACAATCTGCTTTGCAATTCACCCATTGGGGCTCTATTTTTAAAAGTTTAAAACCTTGACAATTTTTTCCCTTTGGATTAAGGTAAATCTTTTCCTGCCTGTGTGTCTTCGACCTTGCACTCTGCCTCCATTTTGGTGTGACATTTAAAGCCATCATTCAAGGTTCTCACATATGGTTATTAGTGACATTTAAAGACCAGTTTGTGTCCTAGAATTAGAGTCTGGCTGTGAACCCCTAGAGGAAATCCACAGGTGGGACTGAAGACCTGTGTGACACTGAATCTCACAAGTTCTGTCTTCAGGACTAGCTTGTGTCCCAGCACCGTGTGTTATCTGGTGTCTGGTCTCTCCAACAGCCTGGCTGTAAATCTCGAGTCTCCTAATGTAAAGAGGAAACACTGAGGAGTTTTTGCTTTCAACAGTCCATGGTAATAGGCTGAAAATGGCCTCTTGGCAGAGGACTCACCAAAGTCTAGCAGTTTGTGGCCCCCCTGGGCTCTCTAGTTCCCCTTTCACATCACAGCATTTACAGTAATCTAAGGGAATGTGACTGGGTAGCATGGTAAGAGCCCCCAGCACAACAACAGAGAAGCTCCACGGTTTGATGCAGACCTAGGCTGGAATTTTTGTTTACGTTGTTGTTATGTGACTTTGAGGATTTCTTATTTTTTAAAAGGGCAAAAAAAAAGAGGCATGACAATGAGTAGAATTCGGGCTTAGAGCAGGAAACAGTATGTATGTGTGGATTTCAGGCGCATGTACATATTTAAACTCTGATTAACAGATGTAAGATTTTTCTAATTATCATAAACTTGATTTGAATATGACTTGGTAGATTATAGGGGACTGAGGGCTGACTAGTATTAACCTACCTCCCACTCTCCACTTATGAAAGCCTCAACAAACCACTGTGTTACCGTGTCCACACCATCTTCTCTCACTGGATTCACTCAGTGTCTCCTACCAGATAAATCAGACCTCAAAGCTTGTCATCTGATAGCATTTGTTCTGCCTAAGTCAGGTAGACTTGCCTCAGAATATGCAGTTATACACAAGGACTCACTTCTGCCATCTGTCAGTGGAAGGGAGCTGGTATAGATAGACTGGCACCTAAAAACAGTTTTTCTAAGAATGCTCCCCCTACCCTGGCCATGGGAAGGTCATTCCACATCTTTAAGCTGTGTGTGTGTTAATCTGTAAAGCAACAGGCATCTAACTGAAGAACCAACCCAGGCAAAATTTAATTTAGTGTTTTGGGAATCTGTGAGATTTAGAGCCAGCAAGATGATTCAGCAGGCAAAGCACTTAGCTTGGTGACATGAGGTCCATCCAGAGACCCAATGAGAGGATGGAAAGAGGACTGGGTTCATGAAGCTCTCCCCTGACCTACACACACATGCTGTGGCTATCACTCTGTATAAATAAAACGCTGATTGGCCAGTAGCCAGGCAGGAAGTATAGGCAGGACAAACAGAGAAGAGAATGCTGGGAAGTAGAAGGCTGAGGCAGAGAGATGCTGCCAGCTGCCGCCATGATAAGAAGGAACATATGAAGATACCAGTAAGCCACGAGCCACGTGGCAACTTACAGATTAATAGAAATGGGTTGATTTAAGATATAAGAACAGTTAGCAAGAAGCCTGCCACGGCCATACAGTTTGTAAGCAATATAAGTCTCTGTGTGTTTTTCCTCAGTTGCTTCTGAGCTGCTGTGGGACTGGCGGGTGAGAGAGATTTGTCCTGACCGTGGGCCAGGCAGGATTGGAGAAAACTCTAGCTACACACACACACACACACACACACACATACACACACACCCCTTGATAAGGGTACCCTCAACATCATGAATACATACCATGTACTCAAATATACACACCAAATAATTCATAAAATTTTAAATAGAATCCCCATGGTCTCTATCTTAGACACATAGTACAAGCAAGTGATGCTTTAAAATATTATTACTTATTTTCATGTACAATTGTAATTTCACAGAATTTTGTGTGGTAGAATTTTGATAGGCAGCATCTTCCCCTTTAGTCTGGGATTTTCCTCATTAGCTTGTAGCATGCTAATCAAGTTACAGTAGCATTAAAAATTAGACATCATCTTTATTATTTGTGCTGCTTTTTTAACAGGAAAACTAGATGTTTTAACAGGAAAACTAGAAAAAAAAACATAACTGTGGTTATTAAAATGAGACTGTATACATCAAGCCATAGGAGATATTTTTAAATAAAATCATTTGAAATCAACTACGGGTTTAATTTTATGTCCTTGTATTCTGAGAAAAACATCTTTTTAATAAATATTCCTTTTCATTGATTCTCACCCCTACACTGAGCTATGACAGCATGGTATGCAATGTAGGTGCAGTGGTCAGCATGGGGAACCTCCTTCCCTTTATCGTGACTGTTTACACCAGTGTAGCCTCCTGTCAATCATCTCACAGTTGTAGTATTATAGTTCACTGGTGTTCTACCCTCCCCGCCATAAAAAGCTTATATCCAAAAATTTGAGAGCAAATCTGAGTCCTGACTGCAAAATGCAGGTGATGATTGGGTATACCACTTGGAAATGCCAGCGTTTCAGATGGGCAGTACACACCATGCTTCTAGAGACAGGGGCATTTCCAATCACTGTGCAATAAGACCAAGGACCAGCAGAGAAAATCCAAGGTCTAAGATGAAGGGAGCTTCCTCAGAGGGACGATAGAAATCAAAGGTGTGACCTAGAGACCGAGACATCTAGAGACTAAGGCAGCTGTTAACCCAGTGGACATAAATGGCAATAGAGAGTCTCCATGCTGGTCAGAAAGCAGGATACAGACACAGAGAGTAGAGGGCAGAAGACTTTGGGGTGCTGATCACATAACACTGCAATAGTGACCCAAGAAGAAGAGGAAGAGGAAGAGGAAGAGGAAGAGGAAGAGGAAGAAGAAGAAGAAGAAGAAGAAGAAGAAGAAGAAGAAGAAGAAGA
>CABHPH010151641.1:0-21685 GCA_902168325.1 Peromyscus nudipes
GGTTCTGGTACAGGTGATTGGCTGAGTTTGACCCTTTTCATGTGGTAACTGGGAAAGGGATAAGCAGCCTCTGCAGGAAGGTTTTGTGTGTGTGTGTGATGCTCTGGTGAGCTGGATAAGCTAGCTTTCCCTCAGCTGCCTCCGGGCTAACGATGGAGATAAGCGTCTCTGGTCTTCTCACCGGCAGGTCCCACCCAGACTCAGAGCTTCTGAAGGTTGGCACAGCTCAAAGGACACATCCAGCTTGGCTGGAACCGTCTGGCTGTTAGCGGGTTTACTGGGAGACAGCTAAATCAAGGGCGACATTGGGAAATAATAGAGAGATTTGCTGTTTGAGGAGGGCTGGGGAAGGAGCAGAAACCCTGCCAAATTTGATTATTTGCTGTTGAGATTCCAAATGGGGGATGCAATCATCAGCCCTTCCTTGGAGAACATGTGTGCTCTTGACTGTAGTATGCACAGCAATTTCTTGTGGACTCTCGCAAGTCAGGGGATGGAAGGACTGATGTTAACTTGGTGTGCATTCTCTTGTATCTCCCTGAGATCTCTCTTTTGTTACAGCCTCTGATAGGTTTTAAGCCTCCTCTTACTCCGTCTGGAAATCTCCAGTTCCAAATAGGGTGTGTACCCCTGTGTCGTTAACACCGGGTAGAGCTGGGAACCCACAGTTGTGATTCTCTGGTGCCACACTCATGTTTTATGTGGAGCATCCAGCAGCGTTGAGTAAGCCAGTAAAGAAGAAGGATGAATAATTAGTTTTAGCAGGTAAATGCTAATTAGGGAACCCCTGAAAAGCATCCATTAGATACTAGCTGCAAACACATTTTACCGTCCTGGTTAGTGGTGGAGTCCAAATTCTGTCAAGGCAACTGCATTTTCTGTAATTGAGATGTGTATGTTTGCTTTGCATAACAGATGGCTCTGTATGCGTAGACTGATAGCTAGGAAAATAATAATTGCATTATTCTGGCCAAAAGAATATTAGCTCTTGGGTTTTGGCCATTTCAGGCAGTTCTCCTGCCAGCACAGCATATGCACATATATGGATTGGATTTTCAAGGAAATTGATGCGTCTGGAATAGTGTGGCCATCTGAAATATCATCTGTTCAAGGAAAATTTGGCTTTAACCCTCTGCTGGTTCCCCGTTCTTTCCTCTGCATCTCGGCTACATCACTGAAGACACTTTTTTCCCCCTTAAAATCGGAAACGAATAATGGTGCTTTCTAAGTCTGCCATATAAAAATGACCCAGGGTCTGGCACTGCCCCGAGGCCAGCCACTCCTCTTCCTGGGATGGCAGTGTGAGTGGGCACCAGGAGTCAGCAGGCTGATTTCCGGAGGCAGACCCAAGCTGTGACATGCCCAGCCATCTCCGGTGGGTGCTGCCGTGTGGGCAGCAGCAGGCATGCCCAGGAAGAGGCTCCCAGAGTGATGAATTTTGAAGTGATACGTAACTACATAGATGAGAGTATAAAGGCAAAAGGGGGGGTGGATTTTTGCCCATATCAACTTAGATGGGTTTAGAACAGGAGTCTAAGGAAAATTCTTGGTTGACATTAAAATAACATTGCACATGTTTTAAGTTTATAAACTGCACCAGAGAGACCTCTGCTGAACTCTGGGAAATTTTTCAAAGCAGCTGAGGTTCTGCATTGGAACAGGATCATCAAGGTCCCTAAGCCATAACCCTTCCCAGATGTCTTTAGTTCCCTCTTGCAGAATTGAGGTGCAGGGTACTCAAGGGTGGCATCCAAAGAAAATATGCTATAAGCATTTGTTCTTCCAGCCCACACACTCCACAGATGCCCACACACCTGTACACAAACATTAGCTGCAACCAAATGTTCGTGGCCAAGGTAGTTAATCTATGAAAGTCTAGACAAGGAGAAAGCATCCTTCCTTTCCATATAGATTTGCTGGAGAGTGTGTGACTCTATCACAAAGACTTCCTCAGGGAAATGGCTGTGGGCATGTGAGCATGGCAGTGTCTATGAGAACCACGTGGTTGCATCTGCATTTCTAATCGCATGCATGATATTCCTGCCTCCTCACTGTGTGGTGGCCTTACAATGGCTTGGGCTTAGAAGAGAATTAGGGGTCTCTTTTTGCACAGGAGAAAGGCAAAGAGAGGGACTTCCACTGATCACTGTGGGACAGCCTGGGTACAGACAGCAAAGCAGGCTTCCGTCTCTATTATCTAGTATCTGAGCCTTGGGCATGTTGACCACTCTATATGAAGTATTCCTCTAGCTTTGTGATGATAAGACTGACCTGAGCAGTAGGGGTGAGGGGGGGGACTGCCCCTTGGCCTTGCCAGATAGGTAGGTAGGTAGGTAGATAGATAGATAGATAGATAGATAGATAGATAGATAGATAGATAGATAGATAGATAGATAGATATAGATTGATAGATGATAGACAGATGATAGATAGATAGATAGATATAGATTGATAGATGATAGACAGATGATAGATAGATAGATAGATAGATAGATATAGATTGATAGATGATAGACAGACAGAGATGATAGATAGATAGATAGATAGATAGATAGATAGATAGATAGATAGATGATAGATAATGCTTAGCATCCAAAGTGTGGTTTACTTTCGTGAGTGACAGTGACTGCCAGTTACCAGGAACCTCCCCCTGAAGGAGAGGCCCCACCTAGCAATGCTCATTTTGGTTTACATAGAGACTGAGTGCTGTGTGCCTGGTAGTGCATCTGGAGCTGGTAGAGACAGCTCTGCTCCCTGCCATAATGGAATTGGCAGGGCTGAAAATGAAGAAGGAAAACAGAATGGCTTCCCCAATGCTGAATATGTAGCAATGCTGTGGAGCCAACTTCTATGAAGTTGCTTCCAAAACAGAAGGAGCATTCTCACCAAAGAATCCAAAAAAGATGTCACATGGTAAACAGAAAGTATTTCTAGTTGATATCAGACTTAAAGCTTGGGGAAATATTTATGTGTTGGCTCTATCTTTTTCCAAAAAAAAAAGGTTTAAGATAAATGTATACAATAAAAATAATGGCAAAATAGAATAAGGAAAAAGATAAATAAAACTGGATAATTCTACAAGAGTAGAAAACCACAGATAGATGCTTTAAATGTCCCATGGAAGTGTTTTAATAAAGCTTTAGTTTCAACTGTGTGCTTCCTGGTAATCAAAGCAAAAAAGGGAAGTACAGTCAGCCATCAACAATAAGAGAACACTGCTTTTCAAGGAACGTGACGTTTTTCTGAGACTGAAATCTGAAAGTAAATGACACATAGTACTCTCTGTAGGCAGGCATAGAGATTGTGGCAAACCGATTCACTTCTTATAGAGCTCGTATTTACAGCAGAGCTATCCACGGCAAACACAAGCATACGAGGCAGAGGACTTCGGTCTCAGTGGACCAGGAGATAAAAGTTAACCCATAGCTTCTGGAAACACCTTCTTATAAATAAGGTGGGAGATGCAGATGTTGGCCTGGGCAAGCAAAGTGTTGTCCCATTAACCAAATCCTGTGTACCACGAAGTGGGATCTAGAGCCAACTAGAAATTTGGAAATGGGTGCTTCTTGAGGGTTTGGACATCTCACTCACCAGCTGAAGGCTCTCCTGCAATAGACCCTATCCCTTTCTCTCCCCATGCCCCACCCTCCTACAAGTCAGTGTCTGGCCATGGCAAGCCAGTCTGGAGGAAGCTCCCAACAGTTACAGATTGGCTGACTGTAAGACAGCTTAGGGGAGAGTGGCCATGGGGAATAAAACCTGAAAGAGATGCAGGGGAAAACGCATCGATGATTCTTTTTTTTTTTTTTAACATATATGCAGATATACGTTTACCCTAAACTCCTTTCCCCATCCTGTTGTCCATCTCCGGATTTTAGATTCCTCTGCGTTTGTTGTATAGAATGGCAAATAAAATTATAGCTACAGCACACAAGTACAAGGTCAGATAAATGACAGAGCTCAGTCTATTTGTGCAGCTATTCTGAAAGGGAACCATGGTGCCAAGTGTGGTTTATTTGAATAATAAAGAAGAATTAGATTCCCCTGATAACTTGGCTGAGGGCCAATAAATCACTGGAGGTTAAAGAGGCAGCAACTGCCATGCTTTTCTCTTGCTGTTCCAAGGCGCGAGCCTAGACTCTCCCCATGCTTTGATTCCCGATGCTAATCAAGTTGGGGTTAGTGTGTGGTTAACTCTCTCCTTGGGCTCCCATGCTTCTAAGCTATATAGATGTGTGTGTGTGTGTGTGTGTGTGTGTGTGTGTGTGTGTGTGTGTGTATGACGTAAACCTTCTTTAGAATTTGTGACTTTTGTTTGGCATCAGCACATTCTAGAGTGTGGAATGTAAAGACTGGAAAAGTAGGCCGATTTCAGTCCAGCCCAGAGCTCATGAGGGTAGGAGACATGTGTTTGCAGTTTTACACTTGGTATTCTAAATTCATGCAGTGCCAGGATAACTGGTCCTCCTTAACTAAATGTGTGCAAATACAGCTCTATGTCTTCCTTTTAAACGTCTTTCAAGCAGGAGTACCCTGTTTTTGCAGCCCCCAGGCCTCCCCTCCCACCACCAGGATGTCTGCATTCTCCTGTATGAGTCATAAAAAGTTCATCACTTCTGCATGTAACAAAGAAAAATGCCCCTTTGAATGTGGGAGCTCTGAGGGTTTGGAGACTATTGAGCAAATATAAGTATCAAAATAATTCAGAAACAGTACAAGGCACAGTGGCACATTATCAATTTACAGCATTTAAATTGATAAATGCTCGCTGATGACGGCCTACAAGGGCACTTTGAAAAGCAAAGAGCGACCTGGAGAAGAAATTGATTTTTCCCCCCCGAAAATGACTGCATGATGCATCATTTGACCGCATGCTGTCCGAGTGCTTGACAGAGATAATCTCGCCAATCCCACGGGTGACCTTATCGTTCTCACCAGGGTAACTTGGGCTACGTTCTGACTTTGTGTATGTCAAGGTTCCTCCCGGCAGGATCCTTGGGGGGTAAAAGTTCCTCTGTTCGATCCAGATATTGAACTGCTGGCTGTCCCCTTTCCCTTCCACCCCACCCTCCCAAATAGGCAAGCACGCCTCTTTATTTCCTCTGTAATTCTGAACAGCTGGCAGAGCCTGCAGCCAGCCAGGGCGGCACATCTTTGCAGATTCCGTGACTGACTCATCGCTCCTATAGTTCTTAGGTGATCATGGCAAGGATCTTTTTTTATCAGGCGCAGTCCAAAGATTCCCTAATGTTGGGGAACCATCTGAAGTAAAATGGAAGAGGTTAACACTTCACATACAGGGCTTCTTATGCCCTCTCTTCTCTAATTGTGACTCAGAAACATGAACCTGTGTTAATTGGCAATGCTATTCAGTGATTGACAGTGTTGGTCTTATAGCCTTAAAAGTATGTCGCAATGACGTACAACCCAGGTGACATGTCCCTGAGAGCCTTTGCCTTTGACTCCCGGGGCAGCCCCTGGAAAGAACAGTTAACAATTCCCTAGCCTTCATTTTTCTGTTGACATACATGGACACATGCGTATGTGTGTTTATCAACGATCTTCCTGCCACACAGCTTGTCGTTGATAATTACAATTCCTGATTAGCCACTTCTTGAAAGCATCAAATCCCCTGCCTGGCTTGGCCCCGGAAGCTCCAGTCCCCACTGCCTCTGACACCCTCGGTTCACCATCCTCAACCCCTTTTACCTCCTTCTTTCATCCACAACATTAATTCTGAGTGAACAAGACGTGCTTCCTTGCTTCTGACAAGATTTGCTGCAGTCTCATGCGACAAAAACCCAACACTCATTCCAGATTCAGAAAGTAGGATTTATAACAGCATTTTAATTTAATGTTGGATGTCGAACATATAAAGAGATCACAGTAGTACTAGAGCTGGAAATTGATGCCTTTTTTATTAGTGTCCTCTCAGAAGTGGAGGAGACGCTGTTTGTGCAGTGGAGCACAGAGCAAGCAGCCCAGTCAGATGAATGAGGATATGCTATCTGCAAGGAATCATATTTCAAGCCACTGTCGGCCTCTATTGATGTGCTCAGAGTTGAAAGGTTATGCTAGTAAATGCCATCCGAATTTCCAGCATTAGAAATCGGTAGAATAATCTGCTGCCTGTCACATTGTGCTCAGCCTCCATGGACTGCGTGGCATGTTTTACTTATTTTAATTCCAAATTAATTTCTTATTACTGGTGCAATTCTCTCTCTCTCTCTCTTCCATACCTTGTCTCCTCAGTCCCCAAATGAGACTGGATTTTTAACAGGTCTTCAAAGGAGGCCAGTGTCAGTTCAAAGAAATTTACTGTGGCACCCTATATGAGAAATATGTTATTTTTATTTATTCCCGAGCAGTAAAGCTAACCCACGGGACCTCTGGGTACCTTTCTTGTTAGACTGCATCACAGACTCTCAGGACAGCTCAGGATAGGCTCACCATTGTCAAGTATACAAATTGAAGATCTTAGATGTCTTAATTCTAGCACTAAAGTGAGCAAGAGAAGAAATGAGACACAGCGTTCTTCATTTTGTGGAAGTGTAAAGTCAGAAATACTTCCTAAGGAGCACACTTGCTTTATTTGTGCAGATGAAATGCTATTTTCCAGTTCATTTTTTGAATTAGAACATGGGACAAAAGTAAGATTCAGGAAATTTAGCCATCATTCTAAGTCCGTAATTTATTCATTTTTAAATAATGAAACGGTGTTTTTCTGAATTAAGCCATGTATTATTCATGCAGGCACAGGCAGTGTAATGTCCCTGGATTTCTAGAAAGCAATGTACATTTCTTTGCCTGGCAAGCACTATTTTCTATATGGTATTAATTTTATGGCTTATTTTATTATGCAAAGTTGGAAAGTAAAGATAATTTCTGTCCATAATGTGGTGCTTATGTAGACAATATATGCAAAATAATACCCTCCACCTGAGCCAGCTTCCTTCCTCGGTTAGTCTGGGCCCTGGGAGAGCCATGAGTGAACGCAAACTGTTCAGAGGAGGAATGGGGAATAACTTGACCTACAGAGAAGGAGGTCAAAAAATCGCTAAATTCACGCAAAACCCATATTTCATTTCTAGATACACACGTTCAATCCATCTTAGGGTTTAGGACTAACATGAGAAGTCATGGACAGAGGTAGCATGGCAACAATTTCAGCTGAAAAATAATAAGAAACTGACTTCAGGTTTTTGCATAAATTCTAGAACTACACTGATGACCTGAGAATTGATGTTGGTTTTAAACACCAGGTGTCCCATGGCTCTCTGTTTTTTCTTACCTTTGTTCCCTCATTTGGAAAAGTCTCATTTTCCCCCAAACCATCACTTTTAAAAAGAAAGGTGTCAGCCAGTTCAATTATTTAAGCTGTTTTGATGTATATGTGTATTCACAAACAGTTATGTATTAATGAGAGGACATGATTGCCTATATCCTGCTTGGGTTTTGTACCTACTGTGGGTTTTTTTTTGTCTACAGATATAAATAATTTCCAATTCACTAAACAGCAAACCTGATTTTCCTTTGGGGTCTCTTCCTCCTCCCAGGCTCCTGGAACTACAGATTTACCACATTCAATAACAAGACGAAAACTTCCTCCGACGCTGTTAATTTTTAATGTGCTGGCAAATTAAATCTATCGCTTTCAATAACCACAGAAACTTTTGGAGAGCAGGAGAATGTATGCAGAGAGTTTTCCCTGGGAAGGAAGGAGGTAGTCTGAGATGGTTTTCAGGGCTGCTGAAGGCCTTGCCATAGTTAACAGGGTACATCAGTGGGCCCCAGGGTGTGCTATGATAAGTCTCAGGAGTATATGGCCAGAGCATTTGGTTATTGGGTAAAGAACCATCAATTATGATTAGGTTGGGGTTTTTTGTTTGTTTGTTTTGTTGTTGTTGTTGTTGTTTTGTTTTTGTCTAAGTTGGGGCAGAAGCAAACTTTTTATTAAGAATGCCTGCCCTCTTTGACTTTCTCGACCGGGAGAAGCATTGTTCTGGAAAACAGGTGGTTTCTTTCAGCCCTGCTTTGCCATGCAAGCAATGGACACTGGTCACCAGTTGGGAGGGGGGCTGAAGCTTTAAGGGGCAGACAAAGATGGTGGCACAAATCTCTGATTTTATTCTTCAGCCATCTTGACTTCCAGTTGTCTGCTCCTACTGTAATGCCAGCAGATTAACCTTCCTAACTATTAAACTTGGTATTTATTAGGAGCTAAAAACATCTCCGCGTGATGTGCTTGGACCTCCATAGAGTAGACAAAGAGAAATGCTTCTAGAAAATACCAGCCCCAGGACCCGGGAAGTGTGAGGTTTGCTTTGAATGAAGAACGGTAGACCTGTTGGAACTGTCAAATGACCCTACAAACGGATGGTTGGCACTACAAAAGGTTTCTGTAAATGCTGGGCTCCTTTCTTCTTGCTTTTGACCACACTGAGAACCACTCACCCGATGATCTCAGTATGTGAAGGTGCAAAAGAGAGACATGGGAATGAGGTATTCAGAGGCATGGCATGCTGAGATCACTCGGGGATGACATGGAAAATGAGGTGCTCTGTTGGTGAGACTCAACCCTCCCTGTGAGCATTAGCACCTCAGTAGGTGTGGCTACCAAGTGCCACAAGAATGTCCTTTGCCGCTTACTGAAGTCTACGCCCTGCTGAGGCCGGATGATACAAGTTCAAGAAAAACAGGTGAACAGGCACTAAAACCATGGACTTCCATTTCTTCACTTGCAATTATGAGTATGTAAGGTCCAAGAAAGGACCACGCTGTCGCTTCTCTGCATTTCAGAACCTTTTCAATTCCAAGTAAGTCAGGCAATTACCAAGAATCATCCAGCTCTTTAGTAAAAGCATGGGCTTGCCGCCTTGGGTGTGGTGTACGTTCAAATTACAGGAGTTGAACTGAAGATATTTCGTAAATGTCACAACGGCTCTGTGACACTGGGTGATATGTTTATCCATTCATTATCCCAGAGAACACCTGGGGCGGCGCTCAGGAAATCAGATAGTGCCTTTTAAAATAATTATAAAAGAAGCCTGGATGAGCAAGCAGACAATCCTGAAGCGCGATGTTACTAATTTTGAACTGTTTGGGGGCATCCGCTTCCAAGTCACAACAGTGTAATAACTGACTACAACTGTCAGCGGGGCTGAGGAGACGGAGTGCCAAGTCTGACTATTTCTAAAAAGCAAATGTTTCCTGGAGATGCGATCCAAGCATTCATTTTCTGTTTATAAAATTAAGACACTCCGTCGGTGGCATTTCCTATTGTCGGTTTCTGGCTGGGTTCTTTTGTGTGTGTTAGACATGTAGTCAGTGGGGAAGCAAGAAAATGAGCCTGGATTGGGATCTAGAAAATCCAACTTGGTCTTGCGGGGCTCCTAACAGGCTCCTAACCTCGAGCAACCCACACTGCGGTTTTTAAAGTTCCATGGGCTCCTTCTTTAGGATCTGCTCCCTTCACATTGGGTGTGTGCCTTCCGCCTCGCCCATCCCCCACTAGGTACTGGGGCAGTGTCAGGAGAGGGAGCCTGGAAGAAGTAGGCTACTTTATTTTTAACCTTCAAAGGAATTTAGTTGAGCAGATGCTACCCTGAACCAGTCAGAGTAGAAAAGAAATGATATGGCTTTTAAAGGGCACATCTCGCATATCTACTGGGGTAAAGTAATTCTGGCAGTGCTTCAAAGGATATAACTTTGGATGGCAAAGTAGGTAGGCTATGCAGTGAGATCACATATGGCAGGCTGTCAAAGTCTCCTACACTTTCCGTACATTTATGTAAGTGCAAATGGAGGCTCTTAGATGGAGTCCCCGGCAATTTCCTGCTAAGACTGCTTTCAGATTATCTGATATTATTTGACTAAATTATCTCTGTAGAAGCTGAGGACAACTTTTATGATCAAATATTTTGAAATTAGTTTTCCTCGTTGGCAGATTATCTGAAATATGAATTGCTCTCGTTTGAGCACTCGAAATTGAAAGGCTTTTGGTAATAGCAATTATACAAAAAACAAGGGTACTGGAGTGCTGTATATCACGCTGAAGGGGATATGTTTATAGGTCAGTGATGTCGATAACTGGAGTTCTTACAGATTCCTCGTCGCTACCCTTTCCTTCCCAGCTAATGCAAAGGACGGGCTGACGTTCTTTCTAACGAGGGTATTTCATTTCGAGGATTCATCCTGATTTTACTGACTCCAGGCATTTAAACGTAGTCAATTCATATTTATTACATTTCCCAAACCCTTCATAGGGTGTCTGAGGATGTGGGAAATGGGAAATACATTAAAAACTCATAAAAGTCTAAACAATTCTGAGGTGCCGCTCTGTGCTCGTGACTTACCCCTTCCTGTGGCTTTCTCAGGGATATTTTCCTTTCACTCTATGGTCTTCTGTTCATGCGTATGGCTTCACAATTAATAATAATTATTAAGCATTTGTTATGTGCATAGACTATTCAAAGTATCTTCATACGGGGGGGTTATAATGCTAAATATTGTTGGGTACCATTGTTGTCCACATTTTATAGATGAGAAAACTGAGACACAGAGATTAAATAGCTCACACGAGTTCCTACAACCAAAAAGTAGCAGAACCAGCCTCGGAGCTGACCCCGCCATCAGCCATTGTTACCAGTGGCTTCTGGGCAGCTTTAAGTAGTTAGCTTACAGTTTTAATTCATTCAAGTTATATGGGTTAAAAGAACCTGAGACTTGGAGCAATTAAGCTTCCAGCTTAGAGTCGTAAAACAGAGAGTCTCTCTGTGCCACCATGCTGTGAAGTCTTAGGAAAGTTCCACAGATGTATCTGAAAAATCCTGATACTCGCTGATTTTAGAAATATGCCAAGATTCAACGGTGGGGCTCAGTAATCTATACGGGTGTGAACCCAGGTGTCCGTGATAGGTACTGTGGACAGAGCAGCCAAGAGACAGTGGCCTTCACATGGGCCTCAGACGATTCAATGAGTCTTGCGTGTTGCCGCAGAATCATAGAAACATCGACTGTAGGTGGCTGACTCTGCCTGGAGACATTTGATCTGCCATTTCAGCGAATGTAGGTGGCTGACATTTCAGGGCAGGCCTTTCTGGCCATTTTCCATGTGGAAGGGAGGGAGCTGGTGTTCCGGGCAAAGGCAAAGCACATTTGCAGAGTTATTTCTCATGGCGAGTGAGAAGTCTGGAAAGTGAAGGACTGGGACACACTGGAAAGGACATCAGTGAACTAGGAAGGTGGACTTTGTCCCTCAGGACCTGGGGAGTCATAAAACGTTTCAAAAGGGAATGTACAGTATTAAATCCATGCTTTGGGAAAAATAAATTTGGTCAAAAATTAAAATAGACCATAGAGAGCATCTTCCAGTTAAGACTGAAAAATAAAAAAAATGGTTACAATGGGACGTGTCCCTGGAAATTAGCGGGGGGTCGGGGGTGGGGGGGGTGACGATTTCAAAGACCTTTTGCAGAGGAGGCTGAAATCTTGGTGGCTGGTTCAGTGGAACTCCAAGAGGGGAATATTTTACAGCTTAGTTTGGTTACAGAGTGTGGCCTCTGAGAAGCCTGGGGAACATTTATTGAGAGAAAGGACTTTAGAGCTGGAGAGAAGTTTGAGTTCACCGCTCCAGGTGGGAAAGTGATTGGCAATTGCATGGGACCTGTAGCCACAGGAAGTAGAGATTCTCAGGAAGAACTTGCAGTTCAAGAAGAGAGAGTTGGGGCTGGTGAGATGGATCACTGGAGAAGAACGTTTGCTGCTCTTGCAGAGGACCAGAGTTCAGTTCCCAGCACCCGTATCAGGCAGCTGACACCCTCTTCCAGCCTCTGTAGGCACAGAAACACACACATACATGTAGAAGTAACCGTCTTTAAAAATATTTTTAAAGTGTGTGGGGGAGGGGATGCTGAGAAGGTAGCCCTAAGAAATTCTCATTTACTCATAGGCAGAGGGAGGGTAGCAATATAGATGATCGGAAGGTGAGATCATATTTATAGAGTATCTTCCCCAAGAAGCATAAGAAGTTGTCATTGGGCCAGGCTGTGATGGCGCTTGCCTTTAATCCCAGCACTCGGGAGGCAGAAGCAGGCAGATCTCTGTGAGTTCAAGGCCAGCCTGGGCTACAGAGTGAGTTCCAGGACAGGCACAAAGCTGCACAGAGAAACTCTGTCTCGAAAAACCAAAAAAAAAAAAAAAAAAAGAAGTTGTCATTGGGAAAGTCAAACAAAAAGGCTTACAGAAAGGATGGAATTTAGTGTCTTAACTGGAATTGAAAAAAAGAAAAAAGTCATTCCATCCTCCAGTGAGAAGATGGCCAGTGTTCTGGATCACTGGGGAAGGCTGACCCCTAAGGCCATGGGTTAAAGGTCAAGAGGCACAAGCATATTCAGGTAGTGTCGTCATGCTGCCGAAGTTTGGTGGTAAAGAAAGGGGTAAGGTAGCATGGAGGAAGGGAGCCAGAATGGGTTGAGCATTGTCTGGAGAGAGAAAAGGCTGATAGATAACATGTTTAAGTTGAGGCGACTTCAACACTAGGTTGTAATGCTGGAACAGAGAAAAGTTCATTCAAGACCAGAGAGAAGGTCCACTGGAGCACAGCTTTGAAGAGGGGAAGCGTGAGAGGGGAGAGGGCATGCTACCACGACATAAGTGAGGCAGGCTCTTGCCTCTCTGGTACAGCAAAGCTGAGGAACGGACTGTAGAGATGGGAATGGGGAAGGGGAGGTGATCCAGAAAGGAACTGACTCTAGCCCTTGCCAGTGGGACAATAACAAAACTTTTGCCAAGACTGGCCAGCCTCAGTCCAGTCATGCAGGCTTGCAACCATGATGGCAAACACATGGGAAGGTCAGAGCAGAAAAGGCCAGCCACTGATGGCAGGATGATGCAGTTCCCTTCTGCCAAAACTGTAGAGAGAGGTATGGTATGGGAAGCTTGGGTGGCAATCATGGATTCCACTATAGACAACTCCTTTAGTGCAATCAATGGATTGCTATCATCTGATGTCACTCATTGGCCACCCTGATGCATCTGCTGCCTAAGTTCTCCGCATTTTAACTGATGTGCAAGGCCACCAACCTAGGCAGACGCACAGATTGTGTTCATTAGTTCCTACCCCCATTAAATACTGAAAAATCTTCACTGAAAGGAAGAAAAGGGAGAATTTTTAAAAATATTTTTAACTTTGAACTTCCGTGTGTACATGCTCTTTTGGTATTCACATCTCTTAGCCCAGTGGGATGAGTAATTTTGCCAGGTCTCTCTGGATTTGTAGGCTCTCCAACTGCCCTCAGAGTTTCTAGGTATATCAAGGCATTGATGTATTGTGACCATGGTGCATTGACTCAGAAAACAAGAAAAGCCTAGTCCTTCAGGAAGCTCTCTGTGAAGGAGGGAGCTTACATCATCATTTGGAATTTATTTTATGGTAAAGTTTTAAAATCACCTTCAGGGGTTGAAGATTCATTTCTAAATCTTACCTTTAGCTGCCAGTGATAAGATAGAAAAAGCTGTTTAATAATTCTAACTGTACTCTACCTGCCTTAGTGATGATTTGGTTCATGTCAAAATAGATGATATTAAACTTTGAGAATGTATCTCGGCACTGGTGTTTGTCGCTCGGAGAAGAAGAAATGGAACAGGAGAGAAGGTGGAGAGGAAGGAAGAGGAAGCTCGTAAAGAATAACTGTCCCTTTGAGTTCCCCTCCCCGCCCCCCACTGCCCTCCCTGTCCCTTGCGCCGCCTAGTGCAAACCTATGGCCAGCTCCCATTCTCCAAATATTTAAATGGAATGTGTAAAGTAAGCCATGATGTATGCCTGCTTGCAAAAGTGGGCCTATTAAAACGAAACAAATGCCGTGTGTGTCTGTCTCCAGCTGAGGCTGTAATGTGTGGGCTAGTGTGGTGCCAGCTTCTTTCTGGATTCAGGATCATAAACCACACAGTTTATGGTACCGTATGAATTTGTGGGGCTGATTGTTTTATTATATTCGAGTGTAAATTTTTCATCTCTTTCAGTTCCACCACCATTCTCAGAGAATACAGGTTTTGTGCTGATACGATGTTTCCTAGCTCTAAGCATGGCCTACCCCTACTACTGACTGTAATTTACTTTTTGGTGTCTGTCGCCTTAAGCTTGCCTTCTGACTAGCTTGTTGAATGATGTGCTAATCCATTATATTTTTCAGACAAGTGTATCGACCAGTATAAACAGACTGGAGGGCACAAACCTAAATGAAAGCTATACTTCCCTGAATCATTTAAAAAGCTGTGGCTTGGTGGCAGTGTGAAATAACCCGGCTCTCCACATTAAGTAAAGGAGAGGAGGTCTCAATAAATAAAACAAAACATTGAGATATCCCTGCCTGTGGGCACGAGGCCCCAGCTTCACGTCCGCACACGGACTCACCTCTCGTGTTTGAACATGATCAGAAGAGCCCACTTTAACAGTGTTCTCTTCTGATACACATCTGGAGTGACCCCCTGCACTCAGCATCTCCTGCCACTGGCGAGGCATTCTGACTGGATCCTGGGTGTGTTTCGCTTGAAGTCACGGACATTACTGTGACATGTTTATACAAATAAAGAGCAGAAATCAGGCACTTGAGGAATCGCGACAAGAAAAGTAATTAGCCGTGGACTGTTGCCCTCCAAGTCCTTCTCTTTGGAAGAGCTGTGAGAAGAGATGCGTGAATGGGTTTGAGAAAAGGAGGTTTCAAATGGGTCTTTCTTTCTAAAAGAATGTGTCCCTGGAACCCAGACTATATCCTTTGCAAGACCAAAGCCGTGAGATAAAAGAATTGTTTCTCTCAGGCTAGGAAGTAGCTCCGTCAGTAAAGAGCTTGTCATGAAGAGGACCTGAGTTCAATCCTCAGCATTAATGTAAAAAGCCAGGCACAGTAGCATGATTTTAGCAACACCCCCCTACTTTCCCCCCCCCCCCCCCCCCCCCACACACACACATGATTTACCTGTGTCACTGAGGAGAGATACCGAGCTATTGGGACTTTGGTTTGGTCCAGCCGGTGTAAGTGACCAGATAGCTGGTGCCAAGCTGTGTGGTGGAAATAGCAAAGCCGTTGCCTGATGGGAAACAGGGTTCACTTTCTTCCCAGGGGCCTTTGATTCATGTTGCTTTTATGCCCAGTTGTACTAAGGATTACCTGTAGCTCCTTAGATTACTAATATTAGAAAAGAAAAGACATTCTTTCGATATTGCCTCACTGCTTCCTGGGGTTTTGAGCCTAAGTGTATGTTTCATTGTTTCCTCAATAGTGAGGTACAGCCCATAGGATGTGCCTCAGACTACATCCCTGGAGCTCTCACTGGGTGATGGCAGTGATCTCGGTTTGGCGGCTCTGCTGTCGTGGCATGGTGAACCAACCCTCCCTGCCCGACCAACACTACCTTCCTGATCCCCGTCCCTTTCAGGATGAAGGAAATTAAAACTTTATTGAATGAGAGTGATTGGGGAGAGCCTGAGCAATAGTAACCGCTTAAAATTCAGAACCTGTAGATACACTGACCCATAGAAGGAGAATTGGCTCATGAATCCTCTGTTCCAAGGACAAATAAAAGAACTTACTAGAGTTTGCATCTGGGAGCCCCCATCCCCAACCCCCTCCTTGTGTTAAAGAACCACCCCTTATTTTGAGGCTCTTGGTAAGAAACTTTTAGAAGTGAGGCTTCATGGGAGACTAGGTTATTGGGGGCATGTCCCGGTCACCAGTCCCTTGCTCACTCTTTCGTTCTTAGCCACTATGAGTGTGAGCATCTTTCCATGAGTCACTGCATCACTGAGCTGATCTGCTTTCTCGTGTTGCCACAAACAACCCTAAACCATCAACTTAAAAGGGGCTCTGAAAGCTTCGGCCAAAGGTCAGCCGATCCCATCGCTCCTGGGACAGCAGGAAGGCTCCATCATGGCAAGGTGCTCACACTTCATGGTGTTCGAAGTTCACACCTGTCGGGCTATTCTTCCTGGTTGTTTCTTTCTAAAGTGAATTATTGCCGACAGTTCTCTCTGGAATTCTGAGAGTTGTGAACTAACTTCTCCTTCTCACTCTATAAGTCAGATGAACTCCTGATAGCCATCTTTGGCCCACTCAGGGAACTGATCAGTGGAGCTAGTGATCTGTCGTATGTTTTCAAAAGCGTCCACAGAGGCCAGCTTTACTGGCACTCAATGTACATTTGTTGCTTGAGTGTCTTTCATCAGTCATAGAGTATTTTACTCGTATGACTAGTTGAAATTGTTACTTTTCCTGTCATCATGACCATAAATACTAGGCAGAAGCAACTTAAACCGGGAAAGATTTCTCTGGGCTCCTGGTTGCTGGGGATGCCAATAAATAGTGGTGAGGAAGCTTGGCACCAATAGCAGCTCAGTCTGGCAGGAACTCAGGGCAGCTGGTCCCATCGTGGTGGCCAACAAGGATGCCAAGAGCTAGACCCAAAACAAAGGTACTGTAACCTTCAAGCCCCACTCTCAGTGACCCCTAGTAGCTAGCTGGAGATGATATGTACCAAAAATTCCACACCCACCAAAATGTCCTAACCAGCTAGAGCCAAATATTCAAGCCCGTGAGCCTGGTGGAGACATTTACATTCAAACCAAAGTACTCTGGCCCTTGTCTTCTTAGATTCATGACTACCTCATAATACAAAATGCATCTGGGAACCCCCATCCCCAACCCTTATTTTGAGGCTCTTGGTAAGAAACTTTTAGAAGTGAGGCTTCATGGGAGACTAGATGCAGCTCAGGGGTCCTTATAGTTGTTTGGGATTTGGGGGTTGTTTGGTTGATTTATTAGGTTTGGTTTTGTTTTATATGGTGACTTTCTTCTTTTGTTGTTGTCTTGGTTGTTATTTGGTGATTTTGAGGGGTAGTGGTCTTGCTCTGCCAATCTAGAACTCACTCTCTAGCTCAGGCTGGCCAGAAATTCAGGTCTAGCCTCCTGCTTCAGCCTCCCAAGTGCTGGGATTGCAGGTGTAAGTGAGCATACCCAACTCCCGGGCATTTTACAGTCGTATCACTGTCCAAAAAGGCGAAAGTCTCTTCTGAAGGAAAGGCCATACCATAGCTGTGAGGCCCTCTTAAACTAAAAGTTGCATCCTTCTATGATGCAGTGGCCCAAAGTAGAAGCCCCCATTCCAGAGGTAAGGAATGGGAGAGTAGTAAAGGAAGATTAAACTCAAGCAAGACCAAATACCAGCAGAGCAAACAGGAAGTCCTGTAGCTCCATGTCCAGGGTCTCAAGCACGTGGTAGCATCATCTGAGCTTCAAGGATCCCATGATCCTGTTGCCTACATGGGCATATATGGTGTCTGTCTTGGACCAGCACCTCTCCATGTCCACAGCTTTTCTTGGTGGGTATTCTAGTTTCTCCATCAAAACTTAATTTCACATTCAGCTTTCTTGGGTACTCCATGCAGAATCTAACTCTTCTATACTTTGCCTAGCTTGTGGGAATTTTTTCTAGAGCCTTTGCGAAGTCCCCATGACCCAGTAATCTTTGCATTCAGCATGCCTGTGAGACTGGCATCGTATGGATGATAACAAGTTCTAATAGAGGCTCAAAATAGAGCTAACCACCCAACCATGGTCACTGTGATCTTCAGGTGCCTACATGGCTGAACCTGGGGGAACACTTCCCTAGGTACCTCTACTTGAGGGCCTTCCGACAGAAACTTCTTTCAAGTGAGATTTCGGTTTTATGCCTTGGAGCCTTGGATGGGTAGGATCATGATCTTAAAATACCTTCCTACTATCCCAGTGCAAGGAACCAGGTTTCCCTTTCAACAACTTCGTTTTTATTTTTCTGTGTGCATGTGGGTATATGCATGCATGGCACACATGTGCAGATCAGAGGGTGACTTGCTGGATTTCCCTCTCCTCCCACCATGAGAGTCCCAAGTCTTGAACTCGGGTCATCAGACTTGGCATCGAGCACCTTTACCTTCTGAGCCATCACTGGTTGAGAGTGATATCTCCTTTAACACTCATACTCAACTTTGTCCGCACCTGCTCTGTCTGCACCAGTTTCCATCCACAACTAGTCCATTACTCTTGAATTCAGCCTCACTCAGATCTCCAGAACACAGACAAAAATGTTGCCAGCATCTTAGCTTAAAGGTGGTGTGAATGACGCCAGCCCAGTGATTCGCAACCTGTGGGTTGCAATCCCCAAAGGTGTCCCATTATCAGATATTCTATATATCAGATATTTACACTATGAATCATAACAGTAGCAAAATTGCAGTTATGAAGTAGAAATGAAATAATTGTATGGTTGGGGGTCACAACATGAGGAACTGTATTAAAGGGTCACAGCATTAGGAAGGTTGAGAACCACTGCTATAGGCTAATTCTCAATAAAATCCTTGTTTTCAACTGAAACCTCGTGCACATAGTTTCACCGTCCATCTTTCTGTCAGTATTCTTGTCTTCCAGACTTCCATCAGGATTGTCCTGAATGGCTGCTGGTAGGTTTACTTCTCGTGATTTCAGGAAATGCCAACCCATTATGATGGGGAAGACCTGGCAGAGTTGCAGGCTGATGGAGGGACTGTGTGATGGAAACTTGTTCTCGCCATCTCCATTTTACCCACAGAAACCAGTGCCAGCTACATGGGCCTCACCTCCATCATGAAAACAGAGGGTGCTGGGAAGGCTTCCTGGGGATGATGCGTTCAAGAATGTGTCTCAAATGTACATTCTCTTACTCACACATCACAGTAATTCCGACCTCCTACCTACAAATAAATACAACATAGATACAGAAAGAAATCTCTCCTGAGTCAGACAATAAACCTGTACAACTAAAGTAACATCATGTTTTATTGGACGGCTTGGAATGGACAACTGAGTGATCTACAGGGGCTCAGTATATGACTTGACAGATTTCATATTTCAGCTCCTTGGTATTTTCACCTGTAAAACAAGAATAATTATTCGTGTTCTCTATATATTATAATGAGAGATGATAAAGATGGATGAAATATGGATGCATAGGATGAAGGATTCAGAATGAATGTGCTCCTGAGCTCATAGATATGCTATTACTAATAATAGAATTGTCCTACTCAGAAATACTTTCCTTATTCAGTTGTGCATTTAATTATGAGTGATCCTTCTCCCCTCATTGAAGCAAAAATGCAGTAGGCAGCCACTCAGTAATACAAAGGCAATCAGAAGATGATGGAGTTAGCCTTCAACTAGAAGTATTAAAAATAAACAGTATCATGAAATGCTTGAGTTGTCTTTGAAACTTCCATGATAAGAGGTAACACCTTCTCAGATCTACATGAAGCCAAACAAGAAGTTTAGGCAGTAGTGCAGGTGTTTCAGAACATCTGGGTGTTCGCTGCCCTGTAGATCCACCATATGGATCTCCTGCAAAGTTCCTCCATTTTATTTCAGGCTTTCAAAATTAATGTGAAGCTATAGTTCCGTGCTTTGTAGACCAACTAGTTAGCTATACCCTTTGCCAACTGTAAAATACTAAACCTGTGCATGCTTCTTCAGGACATATACCAAAATTGGATGCGAAAGATTTGGAGTTGGTAGTCTTGAAGCAATGATCACAGTGTTTACCAACTCTAGTTAGTAATGGTTTCTGAAGATATAATTTGGCTACTGCACAAACTGGGTAAAGGTGGAAGGGACTTTTGCACACGGTCACTAGGGCTCTGAAAAGTTGGCTTCCTAGGTAAATACCTCACAATGACAAACACTCTCTATTATGTGGGCAAGTGGGAGATAGTGGCCAGGATGTGATACCCAAGGTATCTTCTTGTATACTTTAGATAAAAACTCATTTTTTCCTGGGATTCTAATCCTGTGGTTACTAATTTCTTTCTAAGTGACTCCAGGGCAGAAAGAGCAAAGGGAACTAATTCTGGGGAAACTGTGAGAGGCCAGATGGCAGGTGTGTTTGTGTGGGTTTTAAACACTGACAAGAGCCTTTTGCAACTGCCCCCAACTCCAGCCCCTCCAGCCTGCAGACTTACGGCCATGTTAGTTCCCCTCCGTCCCCAGGGCAGTGCAGAGCCATGGCAGAGACCAGTGTGGCTGCCTGCTGCCTCATTTTCTCTTTACAACCACCAGAACCATCTTTATGACCATACAATCAAATCATTCAGCTCACTAAGCTCTCTTTCTTGACAAAAAAAAAAATCTCATTTTTATCGCTATTTTGGGGGTGCTCCAATTCTGACCTAGAACTATCATGCTTTGTTACTTTCTTGTCCCCCCCACTCTGTAAACACCCCAAGATAGTTCACATTCCTTTAATTATCTTCCATCAATACTTGGAAGAGGTATTTCCAAAGAGATAACCTCCCAAACATACTAATCAATTTATGCTTCTAACCCCAAGTGCTTATCCCAAGCATCAAAATATGTGAGGCTTAGCTACATAAAAGCTGTCCAAACCTGATTTTGTTTCTACACAGATGGCTATGAACATGACATTGGGATATTAGTCTTGGCTTTTCTTGACAGACCTGAAAACTGGCCATGCGGAACTGTTTAAAATTGGGAGGAAACACTTACCCTGAAGTTTACTGCTGATGAACACAAGAGAAAACACGTAATTAGCAGCACTACATGTCAGAATAAAGAAAAGTGTGCTCACCCTGTGTTTCTGAGTCCTTAGCCGAAGGTGCTAAATGCAGCTGATTTTCTAGAGGTGAAAGGGGGATTTGTGCTCATTTTAGTGAAGTAAAAATTGGTTGTAGTTTACATGTGTGCTAATTAATTTATGCCCTGACACCTCTTCTAATTAAAAATATGTTTTAAATTATAAAAGTATCACACAACAAAAAGGTAATCAGCCATAGGTTAAGAAAAGAAAATATACTGTGTGTACTTAGAAAAATACATTGAACAATTTGATGTCTAGCTTCTCAGATACTAAGATAGGGATTTATAGGTACATGTTACTGCTTTGTCAAGATTTTTTAAAATTAAAATATTATGTACATTGTTTGGTATATGAAATAACTTGCATATTATTATGTGGCATTTCTTTCTATCAGTGTGTCATAACTTAACCCCTGAATGAAAACTCTTTTCTGAGTTTTACCTCTGCAAACCATTGATTTTGCTAAACATCCTCGAGCATAAACTTTGTGTGTGTACTCTTTGTTCTCCGCATGGCACTCTAGACACGGGATCAAATGGGCAGTGCAGGAGCTGACATACATTTAACCTGATTGGCTTTCTCAGGGTAGTGTGTTGAGTTACAGCCTTCACAGAAAAGAACTGTACTTCTTAATAAAAACTGAGCCGGCACACACTCTTGTGTCTAAGAGGTTTCCCAGTATCAGCTTTGAATCCAAGTGAGCTCGCACCCACGGGGTTGCGGAGCACTGAAGGACGTGTGTGAGTGACTGACATGGAGGAAGGTGGTGTTGCCGACGGTATGGCAGCACTTCTGGTGACCTGCGCTGGGATTCCAAAGTCCACGCCACATAGATTGATAGCCCACGTCCATCCCATCTGTAGGCCGTGCCGGTGCGTCTAGTTTAGTACTGAGATGATCCTGGAAACAGCAGCCACAGCAGGCAGGCTCTGCTTGGCAAGTGGTGGTGCCTCACCACTCACTATCTGAAATGTTTTTCTTACTCAGTGTATTTCTACATAGTACTTTTTGTATATTCAAGTTCCTGCTAAGA
>CABHPH010151642.1:0-11753 GCA_902168325.1 Peromyscus nudipes
TAAACCACTCCACCTGGCTGCTGAGGTCACAGTCCTCCTAATTGTGTCTGGGGCGTGCTAACATACTTAACATGTGTTGTCTTTTAGGGTCCTGAGAATTAACACTCATCAGGCCCTTGGTTAAGATGCTCTACAAAAGGGTCCACCTCCTGGTACCTGGTGAAGAAGCCAGTGACCTTGACCTCCTGTGAGAGTGGCTCTGAGCCTCTCTCTCTGGGACTTCAAGACCACCATACTGTCACTATACTCATTTTGCAGATGAGGAGAGCAAGACATCAGAGACCGTTATTTTCTAGGGTGACCCCGGGTAGAGGAGCTAAAGCCAGGCAGTGGGCCTGGGCTGTGCACTCCACGTACAGTGGCAGCCCTTTCACCCAGGTAGAGAGGCGGGAGTGTGTGAGGGACCTGGGATTGAGCCCTGCACCTTGGAAGAGCTTCCTTCAAGGCACTGATTGCACTTGTCCTTTTGATGAGAAAATGCGTAGCTGAAAGGGGGCGGGCTGGGGGATACCATCTCTCACCTTCTTCAGTCACTGTCCTTTTCTTGTTCTCTGCATAAAGCTGCTTCAGATCCATGAGGAGCTGACTGAGGATTGGTAAAAGAATGCAGAGTAAACAGCGTGGCCAGTTGCAGACTTAACACAGAAGCCTTTGCCCTTCTCCCATTTCAGGAGAGCTTCCCTTACCCTGGAGGTGTCAGCTGACATGGGCTGGGTTACCCCCTGGATGCTGAGCCCTGTGGTTTGCAGCAGGCTGGCTGTGTGCCACCACTCACTGTTGGGGAAGACAGATGACAGGCTTCCTTTACTTAGAAATTTCCTTACTTGAAGTGCTTTTTTTTTTTTTTTTCTCGAATGACCAGATTGTCCCCGAATACTTTTAAAGTTGCCCCATGCTGGAATGGCAACTGCATGAATCGTCCTGAGGGCTTGCCTTCAAGTGAGTCCCAGCAGTCTTCCCTTGAGCAGCCTCTCCTGTGAGCCTGAGTGTGAGAAGGTGTTATATGGCCTGTGTCCATGGGAAGGCCCGTCCCAGGAATTAAGCAGCTGTGGTTTGGTTCTTCATCCTCTCGTGGCTCATTTGATTTGTGGATGTGTTGGCTCCAGCTAGGAGGAACCATTAGAACTTGGTTTCTGATATTTAAGCAGTTTTCCAGAATTTATTTATTGGATGGCATTTATTTTTCTCAAGTTTGCTGAATGTAAGAAGGAAGCCACTGAGGGGAGCTAGTCAAAAGAAGAAGGAGAACATTAGGTTCATGACGTTCTTCTGTCAGATGTCTATGGCGTGCCTACTCTATGCTGAACCTTATCAAGGTGCTGTGGAGGTAGCTGCCGGTCACGGGGCTAAGACACCTGCCTTCACAGAGCTTATGCTTCTGCACAGGCCAGTGAGCAGGTGGACAGTAAACACAACAGTGAGATTTCAGAGCATCTAGCTCCAGTGGGAACAGAACTGGGCCTTTGAAAAGAAGCAGTTGACCTGGGCTTTGTTTAGGGGTGCCTTCATTAAGAAAGGAAGTAACCCAAGTGGTGAGATCAAAAGATGAGGAGGGCCTAGCTATGGAAAGATTCCGGCACTGGAATCTGTGGTATTGTGTTCCCCGAAATATTGTGCATGCTAATAAACTTATCTAGGGTCAGAGACAGATCAGCCACAATATTAAACATAAAGGATAGGCAGTGGTAGCACACGCCTTTAATCCTAGCATTCCAGAGGCAGAAATCCATCTATTCAAGGATACAGCCAAGCATGGTAACTCACGCCTTTAATCCCAGAAAGCGAGCCTTTAATCCCAGTGGTGGTAGAAAGCAGAAAGGTATATAAGGTGTGAGGACCAGAAACTAGAAGCATTTGGCTGGTTAAGCTTTTAGGTTTTGAGCAGCAATTAGGCTGAGACCCATTTTGGATGAGGACTCAGAGGCCTCCAGTCTGAGGAAACAAGACCAGCTGAAGATCCGGTGAGGTGAGGTAGCTGTGGCTTGTTCTGTCTCTCTGATCTTCCAGCTTCACCTCAATAACTGGCCTCAGGTTTGATTTTATTAATAAGACCATCTAAGATTCCTGCTACAGGAATCGTCTGCTGCAGAGCTGTCTCCCAGGAGACCCTTGGACCTCGTTCCTCGGGACAAAAGGATAAGCCTTTAAGTGGTCGTTGGGGTGGTACTTGAATTACTGTTTCCTTTCCTCATCCAGTTTCATGGTGGGTGGTGGGTTCACTCCTATTTCTCATGTACTTGACACATTGCCCAGCTCATGACAGGGTCACAGTAGCAGGTGGGCGACTGGATGACATAAGAAGAAACCAGAAAAGGATCAAAAGGCAGCAAAGGACAGTGGAGGACACTCCAGATGTGAACTTCGTTGAAGAGGCAGGGTCTTAGAGGATTCAGTGACCAGGGGGTAGAGATGGAGCTAGCCTCTCAGGAATGCTTGGAAGGGAAAAGTCAGAATCCGAGAGTATACAAAGGAGGGGCCAGTCCTGTGTTGTATACAAGAATGAACCAGAAGTCAAAAACAATGAGCAAGGAAAAAAGGACTCGAGCAAGAAAGTACATGAGCGCATTGGACAGATGTTGGTCACTGTGGCTTGTCAGTGGCCAGAAGAGCCAGGGTAACTGCAACCGCCTGGTAGCAGATGGGAACTCTGTGGCTCTGCTTTGCTGAGTTGGGAATTGGGGGATATACAAGTAAGAGCTGGAGGAGTTAGGGGGCTTCGGGACTGAAATAGTGCTTTCCAGCATTGGAAGCCTAAGGCTCCCCTGTGTGGGAATTTCCGTCTTGCCAGAATCAGGTATGAGACAGACAGAAAGAGCTCCTGAGAGGAGGAAGTACATTGTCTGGAGCTGTGTCTTCATTCCTTTGGAAACGAACGTATTGTATTTTTATGTAAATAACTCACAACAGTGCGGTTCTTGCAAGGGGGTGAAAACGAGCACTCGTAAACGAAGGAGAGACACCATATTGTGTTTTCCCATCAACAATATACACTATTGCTTGCAGTGGGGCCAGGAACAAATGCACATCCGAGAGGCAGGCTACCTGGTAATTCTGAACATCGTCTAGCTACTCCTTCCTGTCCTGCAAGGCCTTATTTGAAACTCACTTTTTTCTTGAAGATTTGAGGTTGCTCCCACCCACTGTCCCCCTCCTCTAAGTTCCTGTCATGTCATTGAATACCTTCCTGAGAACCTTTGACTCACACATTGCAGTCTGGCCTGTGGGCTCCAGGTCATCCTTCCCTATGAATAAGCCCCACGGAGCAGACGGCATGTTTCCGTTCGTTGTTTGTAGGGATGTGCCGAAGAGTACGGAGAAGACCTTGGACAGACGACCTCGGCGCCGTGGTCACTAAAACCCCCTCTTTGTTGTTTGTGGGGTTGCCGTATGTGTTGGGGAGCCGTGAGGGGAGTGGTTCTTCGCTGGCTGAATCACACAGCCTGGGGAGGCTTCTCCACGTTCAGCAGCTTTTTGGAAGGTCCCCTGTTGAAAAGCTCAGGCCTTAAACCCCAGAGGATGAATATGTGGTGGTATTTAGCCCCCATCCAGTCCTCAGTCGTTTGTAAGGCGAGTGACTGCCTAGGATCCCCATTTAACTGGGGGGTCTTAAATGAGTTCGTCTCACGGGCCTGTCAAGGTGTTGAGAATCTGTCGTTTCTCCACGGCAGCACTCCTTTTTCTGCCGGTTGACAGAAGATAAGAAATCAGAGAGGTTCTTCAAGGTCTTTTATGACCGAATGAAGGTGGCCCAGCAGGAAATCAAGGCAACAGTGACCGTGAACACCAGCGACTTGGGAAACAAAAAGAAAGATGATGAAGTGGACAGGGATGCCCCATCCCGGAAGAAAGGTAATAATGTTCGTGGGGTGGTGGACCAGAGCCTGCAGGAGCCCTTGGTTCTGCTGCATGCTTTCCATGACTTCCAGAGATGCACTCTGACCAGGGCTTTTAGAAAAAAGCTACCACTCTGGTTATGATGTCTTCCTTCTAAGTCGCCAAGACAAAGCCTGACACCTGGGAAGGTCTTTCATGCTTAATCAGTTCATAAATATTCTTATATATGCACAGTTTTAATTAGTATGGGTTGTGTTAGCTACTTTTGTTATTTCTGTGGCAAAAGCAGCCTGAGGGAGAAGGGCCCTATTCTGGACCGTGATTTGAGTTTGTAGTCCATCAAGACGGGAAGGCAGGGCAGCAGGAGTGGGAAGCAGCCGGTCACGTGGCACCCACAGTCGGAAAGCAGGGCAGGCTGAGTGCTGGTGCGAAGCATTTCTCCCTTTCAGTCAGTTCTCCCCACCAGCCAAGGAAATGGTGCCACTCACATTCGGGACTCTTCTTCGTACATCAGTTAACCTAATCTAGAAACTCCCTCACAGACAAGCTCAAAGGTGTGTTTCCATGGCAACTCTAAATCCTCTCAAGTTGGCAGTCACAGTTAAGATCCATGAATAACTTTTTTACTGTGCTTTTCTGCTTATTGTTAGCGAAAGCTGAGGAAATACATAGATGTCAGGTGACCTCTCTTTATTTTTTCCAAACTGTAAACTTTTCCTCTATAATCTCCCTGCGAAAAATGCCCCGGGGTTGGGGGGCGGGGAGGGACGGTGGAGGAGTGATAAACCCTAAGTTTAGGAGTCAAACAGCCTCGAGCAAATTAATTAACCACTCTGAGCTTTACTTCTCAAGGCTAGACTAGAGATGTCAATCAAGAAACAGTTGACATTTGGAGAATGTCCTTTGCAGAGGCTATAGGATGTTGAGCAATGTTTGTGACCTCTGCCTGTTAGATGCCATTAGCACACCCACACTCCCAACCAAAAATGTCTCCAGGCATTTCCAGTTAGCTGCTGGGTAGAGTTAAGGACCCCCCTCAAAAAAATACCACTCTATTTGAGAACCACTAGTGGAATAAAGAGGATAGACAAACAAACAAGAGACTACCGAGTCCTGCTGAGTCCTGAGCATGAACCAGGCATGCACTCATCAGTGTTCTGTTGCTGTAACAGATACCTGAGGCATATAAACTTAGGACCAGGAAACGTCTGTCTGAGTAACTGAGGTCTCAGTCTGGTTGCTTTGGGACCTGCCTCGGAGTAGCACATAACCAACAGAGAGCACATAGGAGAGGTTAAAACTAGTCCCCTCATGGCAGAGAACCAGAAGAAACCAGAAAAGACAAGAAAGTCACACAGTCCCCTCCAGGGACACGCCCTTCCTTCTAACCTCTGACCTCCCACCAAGCCCCGCCTCCTACAGGCTCTATCAGTTTCCATACCACTGCGGACTGGGCCTAAGCCTTTCACACACAGGTCTTTGGAAGCCATTCCTAGATCCAGAGTGTAGCCAAGCATTGTTCAAAGGTCTTTACCTATCTGTGTCAATTCATATAAAGCTCAAGTTATCCCTGTACTTAGATAAAATGATTATCTCTATTTTACAGATAAGGAAACTGAGGCACAGATACAGTTGTAAACTACCAAGCCAGCGTCAGAACCCATGCAGTCTGTTCTCACATCTGTGATGCCACAGTCCTCTGATAGGGTCATTTAGACCAGATAAGATAATACACACAGATGCTTACTCATGGTATCTTGGCATTTGGCAAGGGGTCAATCAGTTGTCCTTCCAGTAACATTAATTGCTGTTGTGATTAGTATTACATCAAGTCTCCCAGGAGCCTCCTAGAAGTCACCAATGTACTCCTATTTTATGGAAGAAGAAGCTGAGGTTCAGAGCCTTAGGTTATGAGGTCGGCAGAGCCTGTACTAAAGCTGTTGCTCTATAGCACAACACAAACCTGAATGGCATCTCAAAAGCACTATCAAGTTGTTCTTGCCAATCTTACAGATCCCTAGCAAATGCAGGACCCTGGGTTTCTGACTGTCCTCCGGAGTATAGAAAATAGAACTTCTGTGGATGTAGCAGTATTGACTGTCACAAGTTTGCCTTTTAGCCAAAGAGCCCACAACACAGATAACAGAAGAGGTCCGGGATCAGCTCCTGGAAGCATCTGCTGCCACCAGGAAAGCCTTCACCACCTTCCGGAGGGAGGCCGACCCTGATGACCATTACCAGTCTGGGGAGGGCACCCAGGCTACAACCGACAAAACCAAGGATGACCTAGAGATGAGTGCGGTCATCACCATCATGCAGCCCATCCTGCGCTTCCTGCAGCTCCTGTGTGAAAACCACAACCGAGATCTGCAGGTGAGAGACTGAGCTGTGCTGGCCCTGAGACCTAGAGAGAGGCCAGGCTGTGGGGAATTAGAGACCTTCAAGAGAGGTCCTGTGCAGAGGACCCAAATACCTACAGGTGCAAAGCCAGACTACAGGGACCCTGTGACCTTCAGGAGAGGACTCTGGGTTGGGGAATCTAACTCCTGCAGGTGAGAGCCTTGGGCTGGAGGACCTTAAGGTCTGTAACTGATTGGTAGTACAGGAAGTGCCAACATTTGTAGGCGAGGTCCCTGGAGACCTCGACACCTATAGTTGGGAGTGTGGGGTAGATTGCACCATGGTGTCCCACTTCTCATGGTTCAGCTCCTCTCACTTAGACCACCTTGTCTGAGTTGAAGATCTAGCATTACTGACTTTCTGGTTGACTAATAGTGAAAATATGAATGGATGATCTGTCTCTTCCTGTCTTCACAGTGTCTCCACAAGGTCAGACACAAAAGCCTCATTCATTAGGGATGTTGAATCCATATGTGGTTAGTGTGCATAAGTATCTGTGTGTGTATATCTTATAGCCTGCCACTCTTTGCCACCAGTGCCAATAGATGTTCAGGTAATAATTGGAGAGATATAGACTATTAAGTATATTATAGTGTGTGCTGCATAATGGACAGTATAGTGTTTGGAAGATCATATATATATGAATCAGTGTGTGTTACATGTTCTAGAAGTTTAGTAAGCTGGACTTGAACTTAGACATTTGGAGCTAGAGCTTATGATATTAACCAGACTCTCAGACAGAGACAAGGTATTATCTCCCTTGCAGTTTTCTTGTTACAAAGACTGTTTAGAAAGGGCGGAGGGTGTGCTCCAGAGATCCGCCTCTTTGTTTCCAATCTCTACCCAGGAGAAGCATCCTGGAGCATGTGGTCCTTGGTGTCCTGCCTGGCTTTCCTGTCAACTCTTGAACCTGGGGTGCCCGCCCCTCCTTGCTTGAGTGCTGTTAGGATGGAAAGGAAAAGTGCATCTGCACAGCTCTTCGATGGGATGGCTCTTCCTAAGCCAAACAAGTCTGCATTGATAGTTCTGTGTGCTTCAGTGGTGATGATGTGAGAGGAACTGACACAGGCCAGATCTAGCAAGAGGAAGGTCCCACCTTTAAATGTTTACATTGCTGACTTTATCCACCAAGGGCCTATGATTGGACCCTTTGTTGTTGCCCCAGCCAACCTCCATCATAAAGAAAGGACATTGTTGAAGAGCGATACAGAACAACGAAATGAACTAGGAGAAGTCTTTAACATTAACACCTCTGATTGTTTTTATTTTTATCTAATTGGTCTAAAGACCCTGAACTTTGAAAAGCGTCTAGGTTCTAACGGGTCATCAACTGGCTAATTGGGAACCAGACCTGAAAATGAAGGAACTCCCCATAAGACCTACCATTGGCCATGCTGACCCATTGTATGTCAAGGTATACGTGGTAGTCAGTGGTCCACTGCAGATGTTGACATTCTGGGTGTGACCTTGTCACCATGTGGTGTGGGACTCTGGCTGACCCTTTACTCACCTATTGCTCAAGCTCTACTGCTTCAGACTTAGACACCTGAGGCCCAGATCTACTAGCCGAGACTTGACTCAAGTAGAACAAAGCATTCCTTTCCCCAAAGCTCCAGGGCCTGAGTATTGTCTCTTTGGCGGTTATCCCTACGTCTCATGGTGATGTCAATTGTCCCTCGGTCTCCCTTCCAACCTGTCTCATTCATTGGTCAGCGGGGAGATCAACTAAGGGAAGAGTGAGTGATCCCTAGGAATCTAGGTCCAGGCAGCTCAGCGGTAGCATCTTTGTAACTAGGGGTCCCACTGTGCTGCTAAGCATAGGGATCAGTGCTCTGTACTGTTCTTCCTTATGGTGTTGCTGGCCACCACCAACTTCAGGCTCCATAGGAGAAATGAGTGGCAGCAGCGCATATGCATGTGTGGTCGTATGTTGCTTATACTGGAGAACACCTCTTCAGCACCCAGCACTAATGGTGACCAGACCTCACTCATCCCTCAGATCTGAGTGTCTGGAACAGGAGCCACTAGTGCCAGCCAGAGATTGCAATACAACGTGCTAAGTGCTGTAAGGGTCTGCACAGCTAAGATTTGCCAAGTTCCCAGCCCACCAACTGAGGCTGCCCTGAGTAAAACCCTCCCTGCATGTCACGGGACAGTGCTGATAGGTGGGTTCTGAGCTGGCTTCTTGTTTCATGGACTTGACTGTCTTCCACCTTCCTCTCTCCCTCCTTCTTCCCCATGCCTGTGTTCCTTGAGTGGGAGAACAGAACCAGACTTTAACTGCACAGATTCACCATTTCTTACTGGAAGTCTTCAGAATTATAGGCCTACCCTTTTTCTTTTCATATAACTCTCCCTCCACCTTATGCCCTAAGGATCCCTGGGGAGAAGTAGCTTTTAATGAGGTCCTTATACTGCTCTAGGGGGAAACAGCATGTGTGTGTGTGTGTGTGTGTGTGTGCGCGCGCGCGCGCGCCTGTGCATGGCACATATTCACATATTTTAAAAAGACCTAGAAAATTACCATTTGAAGGTACATAAGGACTTTCCAATTAGGCGATTCTAGACACCTTTTTCTTAGCCACTGAATCCTTTGTTTGAAGACAATTTGTGCGGAAATGGACTCCGCTGAGCAGAACAGAGCAACACTTCCCTGTTGAGAGTGGAAACTAGAGTGTCCCAGAGCCTTCCTCCCCGAGCCCTCATCTTGTAGGAGCCCTAGAGGGCATGGGCGTCATTCCTGGGAACCTTGGGTGTCTGCAGGGCCCTGTGGCGCTCCTGGATCAGTGCTTTGATGGGGGTGGGGTAGGTGAGAATCATCGTTTAAAAACTCCTACGATACGTATGAAAGTACTGTAATGAGACTCCTCTCAGTGTGGTCATTTAAAAATCAGTTTTAAAAAATGGTCAAAAGAAAGAGGCATAGTTCCCCACAAATCAGGGGGAGAACCTGCTCCACTGGCATTGTGTTTGTGAGAAAGCAGTTCTCAAAATGGCATGAAGTGGGATGTACCTCCTCAGAATGCCACCCGTTGGCAGAGTCCCTGGGCAGATGGTAGGGCACTGGCAATTTCTCTTACGGCTGCCAGGCAGGAGTGGTCGGCTCCCTTGTGCAAGGAAATACAGAGCTGCTCAGAGAGAGGAAACCCCAGCCTTCTGAGACAGCGGTCTCTGGGCTTGTGCCAGCTTCTTGCATTTATAACCTTGACTTTCCTGTTGGTAGATGTTCAGTGCAGAGAAAGCTACTGAATTCGGCCCCGCCAAATGGGCCATTGCTGCCTTGAGCAAGCCCTGCTTGTTCAGAACCCTGATGGAGGACTGCCCTTTCACCAGTCTGGGTGGTTTTGAGTGTTTGCTAAGCCTCAGCCCGAGCTTCCCCTTCCCCGGGTTAAAGGCCAGAGGCTACACGCGCACAGGCCTGAAATCGTTCCCTTCCTCACCCATCTTCACCCACCCTTTGTCCTCCTGAAAAGACCAGGCTTCCTTCATGCTGACAGGACAAAGTGGTATGTGCTAAAGGTGGACTGACAAAGCTTCCCTGGGCCGCTCAGTGAACAGTATGTGTCTGTTTTTGTAAAGACAGGAGGAAATAGATCTGAGTTAGGAGGGGGAGAGTTCAGGTAGACATTCACAAAACCCATTAGAGATGGCATTCAGTGGGGACCCCACAAACTGATAATTTGATCATTTTTTCTTTGTTCTTTTTTCTATTCACTCACTTGAATTCAGGTTATTGCAACCAGTTTTAATAAAGCACCTATTAGTCACCAGCCATGTGTAAGCTGCCTACAACTCTGAGCTGTGGCTGTGGTTCTCAGTGGTGCCGAGGGACCTCTCTAGTTTGGAGCCTGAACGGCCCACCTGGTGCATAGAGAACAGGCATCCTTCTAGGCTCCCTTCCCATAAGATAGGCGTGCCTCAGAGGCAGGCAGGACTTCCTGGACAAAGTGACTTTATACTACACCCTGGAGGAAGAGGAGTCAGAGGAGAGGCCAGGAGAGTGTGTCAGACAGAGGAAATACTGTTTAGGGGCCCCAAGGCAACAAAGTGGAGTGCTTAGAGAATGAAGAGTTAATTGCTGCTGCCAGAGAACTCTGTGGTAGGAGCAGTAACATCGTGCAGCAGAGGGGAATATACCGGGAACAGTGATGTCACCGTAATGGGCCTCAGAGGGGATGCTGTGAGTTTGCATCTTAAGCATCCGTATCTTTTTGATGCCCAGGCTGAGGCCCCTCTACCCCTGCACGTTAAGGGCCCTCCCGGGCCCTCAGACAGACAGCACTTTACTTGTCGTAGCAAGGGAGAAACTGGGTGAAACCCTCCACTGGCTTCCTGTAGCCCTTTAAAAAATAGTCACTTAGCTGGGAGGCAGTGGCACATGCCTTTAATCCCAGCACTCGGGAGGCAGAGCCAGGCGGATCTCTGTGAGTTCGAGGCCAGCCTGGTCTACAGAACGAGATCCAGGACAGGCACCAAAACTACACAGAGAAACCCTGTCTCAAAAAAACGAAAAAAAAAAAAAAAGAAAAAGTCTCTTAGGATCCAGAGGAAGGACAGATTACTTAGGCGTCCTACTCTGTGTCCTACCAGAAGTAGAACACATGTTATTGAGTAAAAAGGACTGAGGTTAAATGGGGGGTGGGGGCGGGGTGGGCTGATGAGTCAGCCATCTGTCTGCGTACCCACTTTTAACCTGTGCGTTCGTGGTGCTTCTGTTGCTAAAGTCCTACATGAATAATTGCTCTCCCTAAGTGTTCTAATGACGATAAGTATTTAAATGAAAGAGTTGTATCTCTTCCATCCACAGAGAGCTATTCCTCTCCTTACTCTGTTTAGGAACCTTTGGTATAAATTTGAATATGTATTACACAGTAATCTGCATGATTATAAATCTGCTTTTTGTAACCTACAGTGTGACCTAGAGATCTTTCCACATTGGCATGCCAAGACCTACTCAACGTTTCTCACTCATAATATAGAATCTTATGGGTATTTTTTTTTTTAGCTGTTCCCCAGTTGGTGGGCATTTAGGTTGCTTCTGTTTCTCCACTGTTGTAAACAGTGTTCTCATGAATGTCCAGTCCATACTTTGTGGACAGAAGTGGAATTGCCACTTCAAAGCTTATGTCCACTTTGCCTTTCTATCTTTTTACTTCCCAACCTCTAGTGTAAACATTGCCCACTTTCTGACTCGGAGATAAAGAGTATTGTAGTCGATTTGTGCCTCACTGCAGGAGTCTCAGACAAGTGCCCCTTCGTCAAAACCCCCAGCTTTACAGGGTTACTCAGGGGTGGCTTTCCGTACCTTGTTGAGGAAGGATCTTGCTGTGTGTCTCTTGGAGAATACATCATAGTCAGGCACATGTGCATGAACACACACATGCACACATATTTACTCACTCTCACCCCTTATTTAGTAGTGGAAATGATCAAACAAGCTAATCCAGGTTTTCTTCCTGGGACCTATCTGCAGCCAAACTCTGTGTGTGTGTGTGTGTGTGTGTGTGTGTGTGTGTGTG
>CABHPH010151642.1:11853-40658 GCA_902168325.1 Peromyscus nudipes
GTGTGTGTGTGTGTGTGTGTGTGTGTGTGTGTGTGTATGTGTAGAGGAGGTGAGGTGGAGGTGATTGTTTTCAGTGCCAATGGTAGAACCAGGGGCCTTCTGCATGCTAGGCAAGCTCTCTGTCTCTAAGCTAAGCTCCAAGCCCTAACACCAGCTCTAACATCTCATTTTGTGGTAAACTGTACTTGTACTAGTCTTGTGTGTTCAGCACACGCTCCACTCTATCATCCTTAAATATAACCACAACCCACTAACCACCCAGTAAGAAGGTGGTGGGCAAGGGTAAAGGAAGAAATAAGCAGAGGGGTGGGGACAAGGCTCAGCTGGTAAAACGCTTGTCATGCAACTGTGAAGACCAGAGTTCAGATCGATAGCACTCGTGTAAGAAGCTAGGCATAGCAGTGCATACCGGTAATCCCAGCACACAAAAGTCCCTGGTGCTCGCTGGGCAGCCAGCCTGGCTAAACAGGTGAACTCCAGGCTCAGTGAAGGACTCTGCCTCAATAAAGTGGAGAGCAGTCAAGGAAGATACCCACCATTGACCACTGGCCAACACACACAAATATACACATGTTCACATGCACCCATACGCATGCATGCATGTATGCATGCATATACACACACATGAACATGCCCACCACATGTACATATATACCCAGATTAATTTTGTTAAAAGGACAAATGGAAATATGAGAATTCACATCTGAATTGGATTTCCAAGAGAATCCCCCCCTTCCCTGAATCTCATACAGACACATCGGAGAAAAAGCCACAGCGTTATCGCCGTAGACCAGGGCCACAGGTTGACCATCCCTGGGCCATGGAGACTCTTCTGTCCCATATTGGACCTGTCTGCATAGCAGCTGAGCAGTCCAGGACGCCAGCCCATTAGAGACATTCCAAGTAGTGGGATGGATGACCTTTGCCCTCTTCTCTTTGCCTTTGTTCTCGCATGCCCCTTTGCAGAATTTCCTTCGTTGCCAAAATAACAAGACCAACTACAACTTGGTGTGTGAGACACTGCAGTTTCTGGACTGCATCTGTGGGAGCACAACCGGAGGCCTCGGTCTCCTCGGACTCTACATCAACGAGAAGAACGTAGCTCTTATCAACCAGACCCTGGAGAGTCTGACTGAGTACTGCCAAGGGCCTTGCCACGAGAACCAGGTAATTCTGTTCAGACTCTGGGGTGAGAGCAAGGCACACTTCTTATTTGGAAAAGTTAACCGAGACCCATTCAGAAAACACAGAACAACTACCCGTCAATTTTAGGGAGCTCCTAGGACAGGAGGCCCTTCTCCAGCAGTGGAGAAGTCTCCATGGTGTTTTCTCATAATCCAGAACTTTACCCAGTGAATGAGTGGGCTTGACTGTGTCGTGGCTTGGCTCAGTCTAGTTTGATTTGGTTTAAATATCCAATCATAGCTTGGATATTTAGGAGTAAGTAATAAAGTGGGAATTAAATTATCACCTGAGAATAGTGACCTATTCTAAAAACCAGAAAAGATCAAAAAGTGATTCCTTGAAACTCCTCGAAACCTAGCTAGAGAGAAAACACTCGCTTCCTGTGAAACAATTTGGAAGCAAGCAGAGAACATTTGTAGTTGAGATTTAGCATCATGGACTTCTGGGAAAGGAAAGACCAGCCAGTGTTGACTGACCTCCCAAGAAGTGTAATTTTGGAGTGGAGCCCAATGTTTTTCTTTTTTCTTAAGTAGAATCATTGCTCATTCATGGCATCTGGAAGATTCTGTGAGTTTGCATTTCAGGACTATAACGACTCTGATTTCTAATTCCAGATAGTAGTTCCTTCCTGGCTTGAAACGGTTAGTTCTAAGCCCCGAGGCCAGGGAAAGTATGAAGTGTTGAGCTAGTTGAGGCTGGCAGGACATTCGCTACATTGTAAGTAGACAGCTCACCATCTGTGAAAACCCTGATCCTAGAGTGAGGACATTTTGGTAGATCCACTTCCTTCTCCTGGTTCTCCAGTGAAGGAGATGGTATAGTTCTAGCTATGAGAAAGAACAAAGAAACACAAGGGTTCTGGAGCTATGGATGTAAGACCTCAAGTTTACTTTCCTGCTACACCAAGGCCGATTGAAAGGAACAGACTAGGGTAGTTTGTTCTGCAGTCAGGGATCCTACTTGAGGAAAGCTGGTCCATTTTGACACCATGCACACTGAGCAGAAGCTTGCTCTCCAAGCTTAAGCCTTAAGCAGAAGTACCAGATTCACAAGATGAGTGACAGAGAGAGAGCGGAACACAGTTTTAAAGGGGAAAAGGGGCTCAGATCCTGGTATCAGTCACACACCATATTTTCCTATAAGAACAAAGCCGATCGTACAAACGGCGCTATTTGGATTAGACTCAGCCAATTTATCAGTTAGGGTATATGGGGACTTTCCTGCTGTTTACTGTTAATTCTGAAACTAGAGATCTTCATCTGTCTTTTATTTTTACCACTTTCTCACGGAAAATTGCACTCTCCCCAGATGACATTATGGGAGTGGTAAGCATTGTGTTGAAATAGCAGTTTAGCCTGTTGCCCTTTGCCGTCTGATTTATGGCCAGCGTTTGTGTAAATGCCTGTGTATGTGTGTCTGTTTACACAGAACTGCATTGCCACCCACGAGTCCAACGGCATCGATATCATCACAGCCCTCATCCTCAATGACATCAACCCGCTGGGAAAGAAGCGGATGGACCTTGTGTTAGAGCTGAAGGCAAGTGGAGACTGAGAGCTAGAGGTGGCGGCCTTTGGGAAGAGTCAGTTTATGCTTTGCCTGGCATGTGACACAGTCGGTGTTGTGAAATGAAACACCAAAGGCGGTTCTGCTTAACTGAACAGATGACCCACATTGCACATTCTGACCTAAAATGCAGAACTTCACTCTTTCCAGAGAAGGGCCTTGGGAGAGGGTACCAGTTTTTCAGTTAGGTCACCAGGGGGATGCAGAGCTGTCACCAGAACTGAGAAACTCGAAAAGCATCCAAGAAGGAAAAGCCTGAAATCTGACATCCAGTGCGGGTTGGGAGGGAGAAGAGAAACACCATTCCTCTGTAGTTTCTGATCTTGCTGCTTTGGGGGGAAGGGAACAGCTGAAGAATGGTACAACTAAGCGCTTCCGGTGTCACCAGAATCGCTGTTTACTTTGTCAGGAGACACCTTTTTCTGTTCTGCCATTGACTCGGCAGAAGGGTGTCTGATAATGTTGGCTTAAAATAAGAATGTGCCTGTACAATCCTCTAATAAGTTCTTTGAATTGTTATGAATGGGAGATTGTAGCTGCCAACCCTGAAGCAGCCCTAACATTTAATGCCCTATAAAAATAGTCCTATGGAGTTTAATGGTGACTTCAAGGTGCTTGCTCTATGGGGTTTACTAATTGACAGACCATTCCTGGGGGTCTATGAGCCAGTCCCCCAATCTCTTGCCCCTGTTTGGGGTCTCCAGAGGTTGTCAAAGACTCAAAATACCCAGTTCTGAGAACTGAACTTGCAGCCCACCCTGGTGTGTGATGCTGTTTGGGACTGCTGTGTTAGCAGCTCTGAGCACGTTTCCTCTTCTGCTGTCTCATGTTAGGGCGTATTGAGATCCATGTGCTCTCCTACCCACAGGCCAGAGTAAGTGCCCTCTCATGACTGTGAAATAGCCTTGAACTACAGAGGTCAGCTGAGAAGCTCATCTGCATCTACTGCATGCAGGGCAACAGATGGGAAGCAAGGCCTTAGGAAGATACTGACACACTCCCCCAGAAGCTGCATGGTTAATTTTATTTTTCCTTTAGTATTTAGAACTGAGAGTCCAAAATCATGGTTGATTTGAGCATATGGTTTAAATGGAATTTTTTAACACTGTTTTTTCCTTCTGATAAATACTTTATACTTGACTTGAATATCATTCAAGCTCTCGTATGGCTACCATTTATCAGAAAGTACATGATGAGCGTCTGAAATAGACTGAGACGTCCATGTGTTCCTGGTTGGCATTTCAGTGCCTTTTTCAATGAATTCATCAGTCTGGGGATGGTGATAGAAATAGGTGAGAGCTCAGCCACTGGACTGAACTTCTGTGACCCAAGCTGGGGAGGAAGAATGTCTGTATTTCCAGTCCCCAGAAGGAAAACACAAACTTTTGAGACCCATATACAAGGAAATATGTAAATTGAAGACCTGGGGCCTCAAATGAGATTAAGCCAAGAAATGCCAGGTATGGACATTGGAAATTATGTCTTGGCGAATGGCAAGTGTTCCTCTGGGCCACATTTATTAACTAATAGCATATGTACTCACGATATTAGGAGATATGAAAGCTGATAGATTTTAAGACAGGGAGAAATTATATTTATTGCCTGTTGTCTCTGGCCCACAATATCCAATAACAAAATATTTAAGGAAAAAAAAAGATTGTACTAAACATGTATATATCTTTTACATTATTCTTACTCCCCAAATAGTGTAGTGTGAATATTGACACAGCACTTACACCATATCAGGTCTTACATATAATATATAGATGAAGTAGACAAAAAAAGATACATAGATTATATGCAAATGCTATTCCATTTTATATGAGGCTTGAGCATCTGAGATTCTGGAGACCATGGGGTCCCCTGTGGATATAGAGCGAAGACCACACCCACCAACACCCATGTGTAAAATGTCTATTTCTACTAGAACTGTTGTGGGATTTACTGGCTGACAGACCATTCCTGAGGGGAATGTCTTTAGTGCACTTCTGCCCAATCTCACCCCTGTTCTGGGGTTCCAGAGGTTGTCCAAGTTTCCAAAATGAAAATGCATGTCCTAACAAATACAGGCCTCTTAGACCCAAGTCAGACTCTACACACACACACACACACACACACACACACACACACACACACACACAGTCCTAAGGTCCCAAGGAGCACACCCTCTGCCTGTTGAAGACACTCCGGAATGTACTCAGCCATGGGATGGATCTGTCCGTCAGCCAAGATGCACACTCATGTCAGCAGCTGAGCCCACATGTCCAGGCGGCTGCCCAGGCAGCTCCTCCATGTTTCTTTCCCTACTTCTCTCTTCATCTAGAACAATGCTTCGAAGCTACTCCTGGCCATCATGGAGAGCAGACACGATAGCGAAAATGCGGAGAGGATTCTGTACAACATGAGGCCCAAGGAGCTGGTGAGTTGTGACTGAGCCCTTGCCAGTGGCACCAAAGAACCTCAGAGCAAAAACTGAGACAGAGTAAAGGACCTGCTTCTTTGAGCTTCTGAAAAACATTCCCCAAATCAAAAGTATCAAGGATCGTTTAATCCAGGCCCGTGGCTGGGTGGAGGAGTGTGGCAGTGTACATGGGGTGCCTCGCCTTGTCCTGTCAGCACAGACCACATATAGAAGCTTCCCCCCACTCTTTGCTCGCTCACGGAGCACAGTGTGCAGTGGGTGAGTCTGGGTTCATGGCCATAGCTCAGTGCTTTGACTGTTGTCACGACAGGTAGCTCTTTGAGCTGCACTGTCCTGATCTGTAGAAGAGACGGTAAGATGACTTACACTGAAGGGCTATTCTCAAGTCTGCAACACGAGTCACATCAACACCTTTAGCACAGTACCCAGCATGTAATCCTTTATGAGTTGAGGGCCATTTTCTTCTCTTTATTCATTATTAGGCAGTGTTCTACCATTGAGGACATACCAGCTCTTGGTTTTTGGTTTTTTTGTTGTTGTTGTTGGGTTTTTTTTGGTGTTAGTGGGGAGTGGGAGGGTGGGCAGGAGCAGGAGGTTGAGACACAGTCCCATGTAGTTCAGGCTGGCCTCAAACTTACTGACTGTATAGCTGAGGCTGTCCCTGAACTCTGGGTCCTCTACCACCACCTCCCAAGTATTGGGGTTATGGGTTATGCACCACCTTTCCCTGACAGCCTCGGGTGTTTGAAATGATGACTTGCTATAACCCAGCTGGCCCTAATCTCACAATCCCTTTACTTCACACACTGTGTAGTGGACTACAGGTGATTGCCACCACACATAGCCCCCTGCCACATCTTCTTAGGACTTACACGTTCACATCTGTCCTTGGTGCCAGTAATCTGAACAACAGAAGAATCTATTTTGAATGTTGATGTTTAGTTTTTTGTTTTCTTAAAACATGACCTGGTTTATTTTCAAAGAGCCACATTTGTGATGGGCTGTGACGTCCATGTTGGGAGTTGGTGTCGCGAACTCTGAAAGGAGCAGTGTTCAAGGATGGGTGATATGAGTTGAGTCTGTTTGGACTGTGCCCCATGCAAATAAACTGTAACTGACAGATTTAAATGAGGGCATTAAAACATTTCTGCCTCCCAGTGACCTGAATGTGCACTAGAGACCAGACCAAAGTCCCTTTATGTATTCCTTCAAATAAAAGTTCACAGCAGCCTGGCTCTTTGATCCTAGAGGTCAGGGAATGAGTTCTCAGGAGAGACAGGAGTCTCTGCAAGTTTACATAACAGCTTATGTAACTGGGGAAACTGGGTAGCTAAGGGTCGTCATTATTTAGTATAGTCAGAGTGGCCTTTGTATAGAACCCCTTCCGGCTCTTAGGAATCAAGAATGTGCCCTGGCTCTTCAAGACTGTCTTGAGTAGAGGAAATGCCACAACCCCTTGCTATGGCTGCTACCAACTCCTGGGTTTCCCCCTTGTGGTTAGAGAACATTATTCTGGATCATAGAAAGGGTCAAATCTTCTTAGAGTAAATAGGGTTCTAAGAAGACAAATAGAAAGAATGTTTGGATATCCAGAACACATCCGTGTGTGCACATGATTGCATGCATATGTGTGCATGCGCCTATCCGTGAACTTTGCATATGTAACAAGCTGGGTTTGGTTTTAGAACTGCTGGGAAAACAAACTCAGGGAGCGAGGGTCTCATCTCCAAAGTGACATCTAGCAGCTGACCCACTGTCAGGACAGAATATGTGGCTCTCTGCAGGCTTCATCTTGGATAATAAGAAAGTCCCCAATAATGGCTAGTGGCAATGAAGAAGGTACCCCCAGGCTGACATTCATTCTGAACCATCAAAGGAAATGATTAATTCTTAGTATAACTGAGCATATTTATTCTTAGTGTTTGAATTAATAAATTCTGAATGATACGTTTACTTAGGGAAGCTTGGCAGGGCCACCTCTGTGCATTGTGCTGATTGCCAAGGGATAGCTTCAAATGTAAGCAGCTCCAGCCCCTGCACCCTGGGAACCAAAGTGAGTGAGAACAGTCAACAGGTAGTAAAATGCTCTAAGTATACTACTAGGTTATGAGGAGTCCTAGAGTCAGGCAGGCAGCTGTGAAGGGTAGTGGCCAAGTTCAAATCCTAGCTCATTAACCATGACCTTAGCAATGTTCTTTTATCTCTTTATTTCTGCCTCTGTAAAGGAGTAGAAGTTTCTGAGACCTCATAAAATGTTTGTGAGCATTGCACTTTAGCAGACTTCAGCACACTGAACACAGTGTTTGACAGAGCACAGGTTTTCAGGGGTGACGCTGGTTCATGAAGTTACCTTCCCATGGGGTAGGGTCTGGGAGACTTGGACTTAGAAAGTAATTTTACTCCTTACCTAAAAGTTACACCGTAGAGGGTCTCTTTTTCCACTGTGGGTTCCAGGATTCAGACTCAGATCTTCAGGCTTGCATGGCAAAGCCCTTTTAGCCAGTGAACCATACCTCACCAACCCCCCCCCACCCCCGGCAAGGTGTTTTTATAACTGCCACTAGCTTCTAAAGCAGAAGGATATGAACCAGCCACTGAATGTTGGTTGGTCCAAGTGGAGTGAAGGTTGACTGATACTCACTGCCAGCATCATTATCGCTGAGGAGTCAGGGGCCGTATCCAAGCCTGAGAGGCTGAGATACAGTCCTTGGTGAGCAGTGTCTGCTCCATGAGTAGGGACTGCTGTCTAAGTGCTATAGATGCCAGTCCTGCATGGATCACCCCTGAGTCAGGAAATGTCTTCTCTTGTCCCTTCTCAAAGGTGGAGGTGATCAAGAAAGCCTACATGCAAGGTGAAGTGGAATTTGAGGATGGGGAAAATGGTGAGGATGGAGCTGCCTCCCCCAGGAATGTGGGCCACAACATCTACATACTTGCTCACCAGGTACAGCCCTCCCTCTCTTGCTTTTCTAGACATCATCAGCATTCTAAGTTGCCCGGGGACTAGCTCTTCCTGGAAAGCTTTCTCCTAGCACTGTTTGTACCCATATGAACATGGCTTGCAGGTGTGTTTGGCCACCTGCCTCAAGGGGCTGAATTCCAGGACGCTGCCATTTTCCAGTGTGGTAGGTCAGGGACTTGGAAATCCCCACGCTCTGTACGCGCATCTCCCCTGGAGCAGTGACACTGGGTACTTTGTCTGGAGCCGTTGAAAAGGAGTCTTAGGCATTTTATAAATACTAATGAATCCCTCTTAACAACGTGAAGAAATAAACTTAAGCCTCCTTACCTATCACATTTGGGGATCTGTGGGAACCTGTCCTTAGAGTTTCCTTTTGTTTGTCTTTCTGGGTAATACTTTCTGCCTTGACACCAAAACGCCAGATTTCATAATCTCTTCCCAAGTGGCTTGGTTTTTGAAGTTGCTTCTTCTTTGAGTATACTGGTGTGCCTTCAGCTTTTGGGTGGGGATGGACAAGCTGTAGCCCAGCTGGAGGCTGACATGTCCCTTTCTTAGTCCCTTTTAAACTTGGGTACAGTACCTGGGTATGGCACAATGAAGGCAAGAGGCCTGAAGCTGCCGGGTCCCTGCCCCTGCATATCTACTGCAGGATTTCAAATGCTCCCCTGTCCCACATCACCTCCATACTCGGCATCTAGCATCCAAAAGCATCTGAATAGTCCCAGATTGGGGGCTTAATAGGGTGCACAGAAAACCTCATGTCCCTCCTGCCTGGCTTAAGAAATCAGAGAAAAGGGGGACCCTGCATGGGCATGAACCGTCCATTCTTTTATGCCAGACTCCCAAAATAGCCTCTTTGCAAAGCAGAGCTGAGCAGAAGGGAGTAAGCCTCTTGGTACTGTGGCCGTTGGCTTACTGCAGGTCATTTTGCGTTTTAAACTCAGAGTCAGAAAGGCTGTGGGTATAGCTCAGTTGGTAGGATGCTTGCCTGGCATGTACAGAGGCCTGGTTGTGGTGGTGTTCACCTGTAAAGCCAGAACTTAGGAGAGAGGGGCAGGAAAATCAAATGCTTAAGGTCATCCTCAACTACGTTACATGAGATCCTCATCTACGATACATGAGACCCTGTCTCAAAGAAATAAACCTCGAGTTTAAAAGTAGCTCTTAGAATCCTTGACACCGAATTTCTCTTTGCTTGTGTTCTAGTTGGCTCGGCATAACAAAGAACTTCAAACCATGCTGAAACCTGGAGGCCAAGTGGATGGTGATGAAGCTTTAGAGTTCTATGCAAAGCACACGGCACAAATTGAGGTAAAACAAACAAACGAAACCAAAAACACAGTCAAGGCCTGAACAGGGAGAGCTCAGGCAGCAAGCCTGGACCTTGAGTGGATGGTACCCTGTATCAGGGTTGGTATGTTCTCTCTGCTCTCAGCAATAAAAATTTTGGGAGTGCTTCCTGGTTACTGGGTTCCTCCATTAGGTACCAGATGTCCAGTGGTGGCCAAAAGTATCATGATTACTGCTTAGGGTCGAGATGGGGGAGACACACACTAATCGGATCCATATGGATTTAATTACAAATTCTAGCCAGCAACTAAAACAAGTGGGTAGGGCTAAGGAGATAGTTCAATTGATAAAGCATTTGTCATGCAAGTGCAAGGACCCACTTCACCTTCCAGAACCCACATAAAAAATTCAGGTGTAGTATCATACACTATAATCCCAGTGCTGGGAAGGCAGCGTTAGGCAGATGACTGGGCTTTCTTGGCCTACTTGAAGAGCCATTGGTGAATAAGAGACCCTGCCTCCAAAAAAAGAGGGGGAATGGAGGGAGGGAGTGCCTGATAAATGATACTCAAGTTGACTCTGGCATATATTTATCAGCACACACCTGCACATATGAACATATACACACCCAAAGTCTAGCAGAGGGACCTGCTGTAGATTATAGTGACCCAGGAGGTCTGTTCTGAAGAAATAGCATCCAAATAAATAGGGTGCAAGAACACAGGACTGAAGTGGGCAGTGCCCAGAGGGAGGAGTTTTTCTGATCTCCACAAGGAAGACTGACCGCAGGTAAGGGGTGCAGCTGGAGAAGGCGTGTATGGCTGGAAATGAGTGAGTCAAGAGGGAAATGGCGCAAGATCAGGAGAGGAGGAAATCCAGAGCATCTGAAGCTTACACACTCCTGGGAAGAAGTCTACACTTTATCCACAGAACATTGGAACGGCTAGGATTTCACCCACAGAGCCCCACCATCCACTATGCATTTTACACAGGACAAAACACTCTCACTGACCTTCTGAAGTGTGTGGCATCACATCTGTAGCAAATGAAGGAGCTCTTCCGTAAGGCTCAGTGAGGATGCACCCTTCCCCAGCTCTCAGTGTCTCTGCTGGAGTTTTAGTCCCAGGCTGCATGACTCCTGAGTATGGGGTGCACTTCATATCACCTGCATTGACTCTTAGCATCTGAAGGGAAACTTGTCTGGCTCCAGGATCTAGGTAGTCAGCATGTTGTACCTTGTTTTGCTAATGAATTTAGTATCGGTATCAAAAGAGAGATTTGGAAGATCTAAGAGACTCGTTGGACAGAACACCACATTCAGAACGTGACTTCTCGGGAGTCTGTTCTTATTTGCTGTCTCAGCTTTCCAGGTCGTCCCCATGAAATGCTTGCTTCACTGACTAACTCGTCAGCCATGCTGAATGTATGTGGACACTTGGTCCTCGTTTATTGGCCAGCTTTGTCCTCTGCATCCTTTAGGAGACAAGCTTGGCAGTACAGAATGTTAAAGATGAATAGAATCTAGAGGTGTCATCCAACTCTTAGGTCCAGTTGGGAGAAGACTGGAGTCTGATGACCTCTCTTACTACTAGAGGTAGAGAAGGAATGCTGTTCTGTTTCCTGAGTCCCACTGCTAAATCTGTTTAAACAATGAAAATTTAAAAACTGTTACTAGCCTCCAAATCCGGCCCTTGGCTGGCCAGGACCCTCCCTTTGATTCCCTCGAGGGTTATGTATGCAGATCTGGGGTGCTGTGTCATAGCTGCTTGGGAATATGCTAGCAGACTCTGGAGTCTTCACGCTTCAGCCATAGAATGGCATTCTAGCCAGAGGTCTTCCTCTGCCCTCCCTTTGCCTCCTGAAGCCTGCTACAATGTCTCTTTTGTGAGTAGGTGAATGAAGGAATGGCCCCGGATGTTGTCTGTGTGAAGCGGATGGCCACTTCCTAGCACGTGTTTGGAACAGGTCCTTGAGCCTATGTCCCTGGCAGGTTCTAGGTGCTACTACATACTACACTTCCAGTTTAACCAGGTTGCTTTGAACCAAAACCATTCTGACAACAGAATAATTCCAAAGACCCTCAAACCTAAGCTCAAGCTAGACTCGGGAGGCGCCGTTCCTGTGTTCTTACTGAGTCAGAGCTGTGAGAACCTGCCTGACCTCCAGAAGTTTCCCACCACAACTGGGCCTGAGTCACCTCTCTTGCCCCATCAGGGAACAAAGGTATTGAGAGAGGGAGCAAGCTCTTCCTGTCAAGGGCGTCAGCCTGGGCTTCACCTGACCTCCTCAGTCTCTGGGGAAGAATAAAAGAAGGCCAAGAGGCCATGTCTCTGGTGTACTGCAACCCATGGCCCTTTAGAACTCTATCCTTGAAACTGTGACTAATTGGAACCGGACTACTCTAGAGACGAAGCCCACCGAGGAAGAGAATGGCAGAAACCTACAGGCATCCACCCCTGGAGCCCCACGAAGCCAGTTTAAGGAACACTGATATCCTCCCTGAGACAGTGGACATATTGGTTCACATATCACACATTCCGGACATTATGACAAGATGTAGGAGGTCGTTACAAATGTGATATAAAAGCAAAGGTCTGTTCTAAAAGTCCCTATGCTAGCTGAGAAAAGATAATGAGTTGAGGCTTATACTATGACCCAACATTGCCCTATCTAGTATACTAACCATCAAACCATGCCTGTTAAATCAAAATTAGTTGCAAATAATTATTCTGTTGCTAATTTGCAGTAACTACATGCGCCTAGTACTCAGTGGCCTCTGTGACTAGTGGCTGTCCTCTTGGACACACTAAGAACAGCCTGATCACTGTATAGTACCATTGTATAGTACCAGCCTCAGCAGAATGCCCTAACAAAACACAGGATAAATTTTTCCAGATGAAAACTGATCATTTTTAAAGGAAAAGGAAGAATGGATTTCCCATCTGTTCATTTTCATCAACTAATTTTTACGCCATACAGTGTCAATGTCAGTTGCTACTGGGTGTTTTAACCAGGCTGAACTGGTTAGCTTGTGAAATTGTGCTGGTTATCTTTAGGCTTATCAGTTGTTTGTCCAGACAAACACTTGGGCAGTGTCTAGTCAAGGTTGTACATTGTTCATCTACAGTCTCAAAACAGAATCATTTTAAAGTACCTTGGGAGTGTGTAGAGTGTAACTATTACAGTTTTATGATTCTGGTGATTAAAAAAAAAAAGATAAATATTCCACGTTACAGTCACAGAATTAAAACCAGTATTTTAAAGTGGAGAAGTATTAAGATTATAAGAGGAAAGTCAATAATATTTAAATGAATGGAGTATGAGGTTAGACAAAATCTTACGGACTTAACAAAACTTTTATGTCTGGTATGTGCATGCAGGAAGGCACAGACACACACACACACACACACACACACACACACACACACGCACACGCACACGCACACGCACACACAGAGACACATCCCAACCAGGGGCTTTCAAATCAGACAGATTCACATTATCCTGAGCCTCAAACCCTGAATTCACTGCCAATAGCAAAGCAAAAGAGTCTTGGTAAAAAGCTCTGGGAATAACTGCTTACCCTCCACATATTTTAACCCTAGATTGTCAGACTGGACCGAACAATGGAACAGATTGTCTTCCCCGTGCCCAGCATCTGTGAATTCCTGACTAAGGAATCCAAACTGCGAATATATTACACCACGGAGCGGGATGAGCAAGGCAGCAAGATCAATGACTTCTTCCTGCGCTCCGAGGACCTCTTCAATGAAATGAACTGGCAGAAGAAACTTCGAGGTGAGTTATAGTGCCTGGACATGCTCTAGAAACCTACAGCTCTGGGGCTTACGCTTGGCCTGGGTAGAAGCCATTCAGGGGTGGTTGGTGATGTTCCCCTCTGAACACAGACAATTTTGGTATTTCAGTGTATGGGCCCGATCTAAAGGCTCTAAATGGGCTGTGTTCATGCGGCATTTGATTTGATGGGCCCAGGGGGCTTCATGGATGACTTGGAGTGCCTGTTTGGGTGTTTCCCTGTGGAAACTTAACTAGACACAGAAAAGGCCAGGCCCTTTCCTTCACAGGCTGGTTCCCTTGGGCTGAGAATGCAGACAGGCACACCTGTTCCTGAGACTCTTCTGTTTTCCCTCTGATGGAGCAGCTCAGGGTCAAAACTCCCAGTCATTTTACAGGCGGTGTAATTGTTTGCCGAGTAAGATGCAGCGTAGCTCACCAGCAGGTCCCGTGGTAAAGCTCAGCCAAGTCAGATGGAGATTACTGGTCTAAAGCACATTTATAGCTCCCCTCATCCTCATCCGCCAGGGCTTCGGGCTCCCTGTTTTCATTAGGTTTTAATGTGATCCTTCAGTACCAGCAGCGTGCTTGGCATCAGCTGTTGTGACCAACTTTGAAAGGATCATGCTTTATTTGTGTGTGTGAGTTGGGAGCCAGGTTTTGGGTTTTTTGTTTTTTTTTTTTTAATTCAAAACTCTGAAGTCAAGCTCCAGTTGAGATCTTGAAGGCTCTTTGCAGGGTGCGGCTGGAATAGGGGAGAGCTGTGTCAGAGATCGGTTTCCGGGACTTGTGCTATCTCTGGTCCCTGCCAGTCTGAGCAGAGCCAGGCCTGCTTTCCTTACCAGGCTCGCCTTGTATGCCTTCCTCCCCATTTCCCTCCACCCCCGGAGTCACACGTGGCAAAGAGTTGTGCAATCCAGGGTAGTAGCGGGTCCTCAGCCCCAGGGTGGGGGAGGAGAGCAGGCGGCTTAACTGTTCCCAGACCCTCAGCCATCCGGTGGACAGTCAAGATTCATTCACCGCAGAAAGGCCATCTCGCTGTTCCACGAGTTTTCTTGAAGCGCAGCTAGTACCTTCTCTCATTTCAGCCCTTCTGTTTTTGAAAAATAGTGTTTGTTTTAGGGAAGTTTAAGAACAACTATGCTTGTCATCTGAAAATTTTTTAATTGGCTTCAAAGCTATCTACTAAGATAAAAATGGAAAATAATAAGTGAGTTAAACATTCCAAGTACTTAGGAAGGGAGGGATGCACTCATTAGAAGCTGCATTAAAATGGAACACGCTTCTCTTCATTAAGTCGCTGACTTCTCTTCTACCAAGTGTGCCGGGGAGATTGTTCTGTCGTGTTTGTGAGGCTGGCTTACCTTTGGCTGAAGTTACGAAGGTTGTGACTGTGTGATAGGAAATCAATAGCCAGGTCACCCTCAGTGTCTATTTGGCTACTGATATTAGTGTTTTATAGTGTTAAGAAATCAGTCTGGGACTGGAGAGATGGGTCAGCGGTTAAGAGCACTGGCTGCTCATGCAGAGGAGCTAAGTTCACTTCCTGGCACCTGTCTGGCTACTCACAGCCCTCAGTAACTCCAGTTCCAGGGAATCTGACAGCCTCCTTTGGCCTCTGTGAGTACCAGGCACATACACACATGCAAGATAAATACTCATACACATAAAATAAAGATAAATAAATCTTTTTTAGAAGAAATTAGTTTTGTCTTCTTTAAGAATTTCTTTCCACAAACCCTTTCCTGCTTTATTCTTGAAACACACACACACACCCTCCTGTGTGTACACGTTCTTCTTAGGCCATCCCTTTCTGCCATCTAAAGATCATGTCTGGTAAAGAGAAGATTCTAGGCTGTGGTAACTAGAAGACAGAGCAAGAGGAGGCTCAGATAAAGGTGCTTATGCTGACCCTTTCTTGCTGTAATTGCCCCTCATGCTTATCACATTAGAGGTGGGAAATGCTGTTTGTGTGGAGTCTTAAGTCATCCAGAAAAGCCCAGTTTCTTTAAAACAAACAACCAGGAACCAATGTGACCAAGACATGCCCTGGATGCGGTTATTTCAATAGCTTTGGCTGTCTTGGGTGCTGGCATTCTACCTTCCTGCTGTTGTGCCGCAAGTATATCAATCCGGCTAAATTACAGTCCTTAGTAAAAGCAAACACACTGCAAGATGCAGTGGGGGTTTTAGCGGTGTGTATATTTCTTCCTGTGGGAACTAACGATCTGTAGGAGACAGACAGCACAAGCATATTTTTAAGTGGCTACAATACAAAGCTGATTACGACCAGGGCTATAATCAAGCAATGACAGGTTACAGAAGTATGGGAAATAAAGACTTGAAAGAAGAAGAGGGGTGACGGTGACATCTAGCAGGGGAGGCCGACACAGCCTAAAAGATGGGATGCGGGGTTGTGGGGGGGGGTATGTTCCATTGCCTACTGCTGCTGTAACACACTGCCTCAAACCCCAGTGCTTACAATGACGTGCGTGTACGATCTGGAAGGTAGAAGTCTGGTGAGGTTCGCACAGAGTTCAAACTCCAGGTATGGGCAGGATGTGTTCGTGTGTCCCTCCAGCGCTTTAAGACTCCTGCCTATATTTCTGGGTTATGAGCCTTTCTCCGTCTTCAAGCCAGCGATGCCGAGGAGAGCCTTTTCCAGGCTGTATCCCTCTGAGTCTTCTGCCTCCTCCTTTCACTTGAACGACTTTGTAAGTCTCTTTTGTCACGTAACATAGCACATTCACAAGCTGAAGAAGATTCAGGTTTGGGACATTTGATTGGGCATCACTTTGCTTACCATAGAAGGTCTATTAATTGCTTTAATCATTCCCAAAACACAGTGGCTTACAACAACAAATACTCATTTTCCTATAGTTTCCTGTGGTCAAGAATTTGAGAGTAGCTTAGCTGGATAGTTATGGCTTAGGGTCTTTCATTAGGTTGCCACTGAGATACCATCCAGGACTGTTGTCATCTGAGCACTGGATGAGTACACTCCTCAGTGCTCTCTAGCAGCTCTGGAATCAGGAGATTCCTTTCTTCTGCACATAGACCTTTCCAGGAGTCTCCCGTGTCCTCATGACACAACAGTTGCTTTCCTTAGAGTGAATGATTGAAGCGTGAGTGTGAGGAGAAAGCCACAGAGTTTTTATGATCTGCTCTGGGAAACCTCATGCCAGCACCTGCAGTACCTTCCATGTATTAGAAGTACAGCACTGATACAGCCATACTTGGGACATCAGTTAGCTGCCCCTCTTAGGGTGTTCCATCAAAGAAAGAGTTATAGCAAAGCTGGAGGCATGTGTCTATATCACAACAGGGGAAGGGAGTGCAAAGGAGCTGAACAATGTGTTCGTGGGAGCTACCATCAGGTTGGGATGTAGAAGCAAAGTAGCGTTAAGGGAAGTGGGGGAAAGGTTTGGAGAAGGATGGGACATAGCTCCATGTACCACGGGAAGTGTAAAGATATTGTAGGTCTTTAACTGTCTCCTTGCACCTGGATAAATAACGGTTTGAGCTACAGGACTGATTATTTATTTGTTCAGAATCAAAATGAGAGTATAAAAATGTTAGCTTTGGGAAATTCGATATATTCGTAAACTATATGCCCTAGTTAAAGGCCATTTGTTGCAACTGTACTGAAGGGGACATATTCCCATGCAGGGAATTCTGGCTTCCATGGACCATCACGGATTTCTACTAGCTTCTTATACTCTTCCTGGACTTCTTATGAGCTCTTGATGAATACATAAGGATGCTGTCAGTTTCCCTGAACTTGTCACTCAAATTCAGCAGTTATCAGCTTTCTGCCATTAATCCCTCCAGTTCTTTTCCTATTTTTTAATGTATATCAGAAGTGGACATCAGTCCCCAAAGAAGTGCCAATGGCTATTACAGGCTATTCCAGGTAGACCAGATGAATTCTCATTTCTAGTTTGCTTCAGCAGAGTAAGGATGTGACTCAGTTATTCAGTGCTTGCATAACGTGCATGAAGCCCTGGGTTTGATCCTCAGCACCATATAAAACTAGGCATAGTAGTGCACAACTATAGTGAAGAAGAGGCAGGAGAATAAAGTGTGAGGACATCCTAAGCCGCATAGCTGGTTTGAGGCTAGCCAAGACTACATGAGAGACCCTGTCTCAAAAAGTATATTCTTTTTGTTTCAGCAATTAATTTACAAAATATTAAATTGCTACCTGGAAGTTGACTGGAGTCAGTCAGCTCTACTGAACGGTGACATTGGCCATCTGTCTTTACCCCCTTTCACTGGCTCCAGATGATCACTAATTTGGGGAAATGAAGTCGCCAATACTTCCTCCAATTTCTGGGCATTGGTTTCTCTTATTTTTTTCAAAATGAAGAATTTCGAACTAGATGATTGCTCATAGCTCTGTAGCTCAACAGTTTTGAAACATTGCCTGTGACCAAGTTCCAACATGATATCAACAATTACTAAATTACACAGAGACCTCTCTAATTGTTCCATAACTTTCTTGGGATGGAAGTTTCCAGAGGCTTGGCTGCCGTTGCAGGCATCGTTATAGGATCATTGGATTTGTCATTGGCTGCTGTCCTAAAGCTAAGTGAAGATTTCATTGGTAGGGAGGTGGTTCATGATAGAGATCCTGGCTCACATACCCTGTGTTTTGCTCTGGAGGGGCATGATGTCTAATGAGAACTATCTTGTGGAAGCTGTCCCCTCCCTGGCCACTTCAGTTCCTTCTATGACTTCTGTGGCGTAGAATCATCAGTCAGAAGCAATGGCTTAAGAAGGTGGCGATGTGCCAAGTGTCCCCTGCCCCTTTGTGATAGCTTTATCACATACCCTTTCTCTCCTGGAGCCTTTGGAAATGTGAACTCCGCCGCTGACCATGGTCAGCCACCTGCTGTCCCCAGTTTTGAGATCAACTGTGCCATTGGAGGAAATGGCACGTGACTCAATGGTGAGAAAGGGGTAACTGCCCTGCACTGGGGAATTAATGGAGTGTTTTAAGCCAAGAAAATGGTACCAGGCCCAGTCAGAGGCTCAGCTGGGCCAACTCTGAGTGTTCTGTCTCCCTGACATTTCTAAAAGGCTAATTGAATTCTTGGGTCTCTCTGAGCATCTCATCTGGTCCTGGAGGTCTGGGGAGAACCAGAATCATAGTGTGTGAACTCTGGATAACCCTCAGATTCCATAACTGGTGGAGCTGACTGGGGCACGCAGGACCTTGAGCTGGCCCAGCCTTTGCCCTTCTCTTCTTCCTTGCACCCCAATGCATCTTCTGTTAGTGAGTTCTCCAGTGACCCGATGTCATGTCACTGTGTGCCAGCTTTGAAACAAGTTATCGCTCTTACTGTTGTGGTCCAAACTGGGAACAAAAGTGGACTTGTGGGTGTCTAGGAGGAGGAAGGGCCATGCCAAGCTCTAGCACTCTGACTTGTCATCATCAACAACCTCACAGACTTCGTTTGTTTCCCCAGCCCAGCCTGTCTTGTACTGGTGTGCCCGAAACATGTCTTTCTGGAGCAGCATTTCCTTCAACCTGGCCGTCCTAATGAACCTGCTGGTGGCATTTTTCTACCCATTTAAAGGAGTGCGGGGAGGTAACCGTATCTTTCTTTATTCTTTAGAGACACAGTCTTGATGTATAGTACAAGCTAGCCTGGACCCCAGGATGCTCCTCTCCTCTTCAGCCTTCTGGTGACAGGCTGTCTTAGTGAAGATTTCTATTGCTGGAATAGAACAGCATGACCAAAAGCACCTTGGAGAGGAAAGGTTTATTTCAGCTTGCACTTTCATATGACAGTCCAACACCAAAGGAAGTCAGGGCAGGAACCTGGAGGCAGGCACCGAATGAAGCAGAGGCCATGGAAGGGTGCTGCCCACTGTCTTGCTCCTCTTGGCTTGCTCAGCCTGTTTTGTTTTTTTTTTTTTTTTATTTTGCTAACAGAACTTTTGGGGGGAAACACAGACTTGTACTACATTTGGAGATATTCTTTTCTTAAGTAAATTAAATACTAGGTAATCCCATTGGCCTCCAGGTTAAAAAATAAAATATGATTAAAATTGTATTTATAAAAAAAAGGAAAAAATACCCTAAAGTCTGAGAATTCTAATTCTGCGCACCCAGCCAGAGGTGGGGACACTTTGTCAATTGAGGTTCCCTCTTCCCAAATGATTCTAGCTTGGGTCACATTGACATAAAGCTAGCCAGCACCCAGGCATACTCTACCGTGCCTGGCTCAGTAGCTTTAGTTTCAAGGAAACAGCTGGTGACAGCAGGAAGGCTGTGACTTGGGTCCTAACTTCTATGGCTGAAACCATCGATGCCACTTAGGACCCTAGTTACCCGTTTCCAGATAAGAGGAAATAGTAGCTTTTACCCAAGATTTGGCTTTAAATCAAACTTAAAATAGTGTTTAAAAAAAAAAAGAAGAAGAGGAGGAGAAGCTATGGAGCCTGTCAGAAATTGTCTAAAGCCCCATGTCTTACATATGGGGGAAGCATGTGTCTGAGAAGTTGAGAGAGACAGTGTGCCAAGCTAGTTAGTGGGAGAGCTGATCTTACAGCATAGACATTTTGTAATCAGTCCACTGTATGTTTTCCCATCCCACACTTCTGGAATGGTTTTCAGACTAAAGACTGTAAGAAGCCTCTGGAATCTACTTTCCCTTTTGCAAGTCAGGGGTGAGGCAGGTCTTGAGACTGTGGCCAGTACTCCTTGAATGTTTAGACTGTGGAGAGCTGCCTGCTACCATTCATGGATTTCCCCCACCCACCACCTCCTTCCAGTCATCCGCATGAGCCCTCTACATGTTTTGATGAGAAAAGGCAAACAGGACAACATTTTTCTATTGGGGGACCCTCAGCTTGATAACTGGTGTCTGAGAGGCCCTGGCCTTATGGGGAAATGTTCCTCTTCTATTAGAGATTCACATCCTCTTTCTTCTCACCACATTAAGGATACAATCCAAGGCCTCATACATGCTTGGCAAATGCTCTAGCATGGAGCCATGCTCCCAGGCCCATGCATCCCAGTCTCCAGGGAGGTCCAGTTTTTAGCTAAATTTTTCATCAGAGCTTTTTGGCATACCACTTTGCCTTTAGGTAAAACAACCTGCCACCAGCATCCTGTATGAAACTTAATGGGATAAAGAAGCCCCGAGTCAGACCCAGAAAAACACTGAGAATATTTGAGCTGAATATTATAGTTGTAGATTTAAGCAGCATATGCACAATAAAAGTGTATTTAAGGAACGACTTTAAAGTGATGACATGTTGTATAATGCTACATACCCTTTCAAGGACTTAACTTTTCTGTTTTCTGTTGAAGGCATCATTTAAAGGGTCACTCCTTCCCCAAAGCATGATCTAAAAGGCCCAGGGGCATTTTTTTTCCTTAAATGCTGAATTAAGCAACATGAGTGTTTATGTTTGAAAAGATTTGATTGGAACACAGGGCTACAGTTTTCCTCTGGGGAGGTGTCTCCCTTAACCAAGATGTTAACCCGCGGAGCTGGTAAGAGCTGTAAGGGAGTCAGTACAGACCTCCACTGATGATTTTCCAGGTCTCCTTCCAACTCAGAGAAGTTACTGTGTTCATCCCAGCAGATTGCCCAGCCTTTTCTTTGCATGTTCTGTTATGTGCCCTCCATCCCTCTAAATCTGATATTTCAAACAGATTTTAATGATTCACCCAACTGTTTTCTTCACTGGTTGTTGGTACCAGCAACCAGGTCAGTGTCTGGGAACAGTGAGTTCACACCCCCCATGCTTCAGTATTATCCTTCATACTGTGGAATTCTAGACAGGGGTTTGTTGACCACTGGTCATATGACTCTGTATAGGCCTCTTTGGTTACTCCATGATATTCCCTATATTACTAGATGCTGACACATAGTCAGGATGCTGAGGCTTTGGTGTGACTTCAAAAATGCCTAGAAGGTTCTTACAAAATAGTTGTAGAAGCCTGAACCCTTAACAGTCAAATCTGAGACTCCTTGAATGAGGTGATGGTTGAGATCCTCCCAACTCTATGGTGGTGCACTCTGGGTATGGCACCACCTTCATTAGCCTGAAGGAGACAAGGTTTCCTTGTCTGATTGTGAGTCATGGGCTTTAGAACTTCCTGCCAATGGATTAACTGGAAAGCAGTATCAGAGATCCTGGGAATAAAAGGAGGCTGATTCAACCTACAAATCCCCTTTCATGATATGGAGACTGAAGTTACCTTGGAAGCAGCAGTTCACCATCAGAGTGAATTCTTCCATTTGTAACACGTGCCATGGGAATTTTCTGTGCTAAACACTAACTGTTTTTAGGAAAACAGTTGCATTCATACTGCTCAGAAAATAGATGTGGTTTGTTAACCCAAAAATGCTCATGTGAGATCAGTATGTGTTAGACTCTGTAGGTGCAGCTCAGTAGTAGGATGTTTGCCAAGCATGACCAAGGCCAGTGTTTGATCTCCAGCATTTCCAAACTAAAATTTTCTATGTATGTTTACATCACAATTTCTTGCATCCTAAAAACAGGATTGCTAAAATATACCTCTTAGATGAGCATAATGACCTTATTTTGTACAGTGTTGTGGTTCTGTGGCTTATGAGACCTTAGCAGCCAAGGGCAGCTGTGGCCTTAAAAGCTCCTTTTCAAAAGCATCTATCTCCCAAGCCTGCTAAGCCACACATAGGAAGCACAATACTGGTACAGAGTCAGATATTGCTTAGTCTGTGAGCATGCCACCATGGCTCAAGTAAAGACAGTGTGGCTCCTTAAACTTTCTAATGATTGGAATATTTTAACTTACTGTGGGTGGAAGGAACAGCATGACAAACTGCCATGTACATCAGCCCAGCTTGAACAATTAGCATTTTGCTAAACTTGTTTCCTCTAGCCCCCTGCTGTATTTTTGAAACATTTTAGAGAAGTTTAGACATTTTGTTGTTTTGACCATAAATATTTCAGTGTGCCTCTAACTTATAAGCATATTTTAAAATATATATAACCGCCATGCCATTATCATGTGTAACAAAACTAACAGTAAATCCTATAATAGTCCAAATTCACATTTCTCCAGATGCCTCCAAGATTTCTTTCTAGACCAAGTCTCTTGGAGTCTAGCACTAGTTTTCAGTACCATGTTGATAGGGAGAAGAGAGCAAGTTCTTACATTGGCCTCTTCAGGACTTGGGTGCAAGTGTTGTACTAGCCACATTTATAGTTAAGACATTAAGAATCTATTGAAAGCCAGGCTTGCTTGTATGGGCTTTTTAATCCCAGCATATGGAAGGCAGAGTCAGGCAGATCTCTGTGAGTTCAAGCCCAAAATGTTCTAGGCCAGCCAGAGCAACACAGTGACCTTGCCTTTGGCAAAAGGAAGGAAGGAAGGAAGGAAGGAAGAAAGAAAAGCAAGTAATCTGTTTTAATATGAAAATGAAAGGTAAGTCAGAGAATGGGAGAAAATATTTCCAAAGAATATATCTGAATATATCAGGACTTCTATGCAGAATATGAACACATAAAACACTGTAATAGAAAGAATGCCCTAGTAAAAGAATGGACAAGGTATTTGTTCAAATAAATAACAAAAGAAGATCTAAGAATGACCAATAGGTACATGAAAAGATAGCCCACATCGTGAGTTGTCAGTAAATTACAAATTAGAACAACAGTGATATATTTCTACAAAAGACTGTCAACATTCAAGGGCTAATGAAAGGCAAAAATGTGCAGTCTCTTTGGAAAGCAATATGGCAGTATCTCACAAAGTTGCACAGTATACATAAGAGCCAACAGTCTACTTCCCTGTGTTTATCCAAAAGAAACAACAGCATCAATTCCACTCCAAGGTTAACACTTGAATGTTCTAGTAGCATCATTCTAAATATCTCCACACTGGGATGACCACAGATATCCATTCATTATTGAGTGAATAAATAAATTGTGGTACATCCATAGTAATTCAGCAATAAAAACAGTGAAGTAGAAGTAACCAGCCTGATTCTTAAACACTAATTAGTCATACACGAAAGACTACCTACTAATACAATTCTTTCTCCATTTGCATGAGAAATGTAAGATTATAGTAACAGAAACACACTCATGGCAGCCTCGGGGTAGGGATGGGGCAACACATAAACTGCAGAGAGCTCCAGGAAATCTGTCAGGGTGCTCATGTTTGTCAGGGTAAGCACATTCTGTGTCTTGATTGTGGTGACAACATCCTGTGATGGTCATATAACTATAAACTGCCAAAATTCTCGGTCCGTGCTTACAGTGAATTCTTTTTTTTTAAATAGTAGCTAAAGATTATTAACATTAGAGGCATGTAACTTCTAGCCATTTGCTATATCACTTTGGAGAACATACATAAAAACTGGATTACCTTTAAAGTAGAGATACTGCACCAACCCCATAGGTTGACAGAGGGGGCTGAAATAAGTGATAATTGATGAGAACAGGAGAGAGAATATGATGTCTGACAGTTGTTAAATGTGCACAAAATGGTACATATGCCCCCAGAATCCACATTTTGAGTTTGCATAAACCTTATGTGCCTTTGTGCCCATTTCTTTTTTATTTTTTTAATTTTCTGTGTATGTGGTATGTGTGGTCACGTGTGAGCACATGTGTATATGTATGTGTGTAGGGGCCCAAGATTAACATTGCATGTCTTCCTTGATCATTCTCCACTTTGTTTATTGAGGCAAGGTCTCTCACTTGAGCCTAGCTTGTCTACCCAGCGAGCTTGCTCCGAGGATTCCCTGTCTCCACCTCCCACTCACTGGGTTTACAGGAGAGCCACACCCACCCAACATTAACATGGATCCTGGAGATCTGAACTGCCCACTTTGTGCCTGTTTTTAACCAGTTTTTCCTTCTCAAGGATACCGAAAGTGAGAAAAGGCAAGTGGCTGGCTCTAGGGGGACAGTTGTTGAAGAGAAAATGCCTCTGGGCGGATGGAACTTAGCTGGAAAAAGAGCAGCCACCTGCTTAGTTACCTCTTCTTGGGCTGTGCTGTACGGCTAGCCATTCTAAAGAGGAAAATCTCCTTTACATAAGTGTCCTGAATCATGTGGCACTGCTTGTTTACATCCGAGGGAGACTCAGAATGTGACAGCATTTGCAATAGGGGTGTTTTCTTTTTTTTAATGAGTGTTTTACAGAACTGTATTTTTAGCCATGTTGGCTCGTGTTATGTAACCAAGACATCTCGTGGGACACTCTAAATAGAACCTGAAATAGCAAGAGATGACAAAAACTGGTAGAAGCTCGTTGACTGCAGGGGTAATCTAACCGGAGATGATGCCCAAGAGCCAGAAGTTGCCTTCCCCCTTGCCTGGCGGAAATCAAGTTCAGCCATGGTATCTGTAGTTTTCCTTTGCATATTTTTAATAGAAAGCAAGCAAAGGCTTCCAGTCCCTCCATCCCCAGAAATGAATTATGACCCATGGATCATTTTTATTTGTTGAATAAGTATCTGGTCTCTTCTCTGTGCCAGGTACTTTTCTCAAGAAACTTGGAGTCTAAACTGAAGACTGACAGACATGTAAAATGATGATTAGAAAATAGCAGCATTTGGGGCTCAGGATCGTGCTGACTGCTCTTCCAGAGGACTCGGGTTCAATTCCCAGAACCCACATAGCAGTTTACAACTGCCTATAATCCAGCACCAAGTAATTTGATACCCTCACACAGACAGACATACATGCAGGCAAAATACCAGTACACATAAAAATAACTAAATCTTTAAAAAGGAAGGAAGGAAAGAAAGAAAACAAAAGAAATGAGCAGCATTTGAGCCAGGAATGTAGCTTGGTGGATAGAGAGCTGCCCTAGCATACCGGGCCTACAGGAATGACCAGGAAGTATGGGGAGGAGAACACTTTGCCTGCCCTTTTTGAGTAGGAATGACTTACCAAAATTGGTGATGTCTCAACTAAACCCAAGAGACACAGGAGGAGCAGAGAATTTTCCAGGCAGAAGGGGCATGTATGATGGCTTGGAAGTCTAAAAACATTGAAACTTTGAGAATTTGAAGTGAAAATCAGAACAACATAGTTTGGAGAGGTGACTGAAGAAAATGTCGTCAGACCTGCCTTCATCTGTCACCTAGATGCCATGAAAGCACAAATTCCAAAGAGCTCTGTTTTGTCTTTCCAGGAACATTAGAGCCACACTGGTCAGGCCTCCTGTGGACAGCCATGCTCATCTCTCTGGCAATCGTCATTGCTCTGCCCAAGCCCCATGGCATTCGGGCCTTAATTGCTTCCACAATCCTACGATTGATATTTTCAGTTGGGTTACAACCTACACTGTTTCTTCTGGGAGCTTTCAATGTAAGTATGAATCACTTTATAGCGCAATTCTTGTTTGTGCGTTAATAGGAATGTTTTCCATTTGGTCCCTAGCATCTTGGCCTGTGTTTTCAATCCAGGAAAAAAAAATATTGTTAGATTGGCATCTTCCTTTGACCTCTTCAGGGTAAATTGAGTCTCCAAGGGCATCATTTGGGCCTCAACAAGCTCTTTCCTTGGAAGTAGCCCTCTCAAGAGCTAGACAGTAATAGTAGCAGCAAAGGAAGTTCAAGTTGGTTTGACCAGTCAGGCCAAAGGTTTGTTTGGGCCATAGGTTTTTAGCCAGTAAGTCAAATGATCAAATATTAACATAGCGCTCACTTCTCAAAGGCTCACCTAGAAAAGAGGGGAGAGGTTATAGGAGCTGTTCAAAAAAAAACAGACGGAGAAAGTGGGGAGAGAAGAAAATTCAGGATCGATATTGGGTATCAGTGGAACACATGGGAATGTGGTCATTATAGCTGAAGGGATTCCAAGGAATCCATGTCCTTAGGAAATGGTGGTGGCTGAGGGAAGGCTGTAGGTGGCACAGGGCTGTTGGTGGAGGACAAGAGAAAATTCAGACATGAAAGGGATCATGGGAATCTAAAAGCACCTTCCTTTGGTTTGAGTTTCTATTCTAAGCATGTTAGAAAGCTGAGGTGGCTGTAGGAATCATGGAAGTGTCAGAAAAATAAGGGTAATACATAACCATGTCTGGGGGTTCATACAGCAAAAGCAGCAGGATTCTGGCAAGATAAACTCAGAGAAAGCATCAGGATTGTGTTTTGTTGATTTGCTTTTGGCTTTGAGACAATCTTGCTGTGTAGCCAAGTTTAGTCTATGTAGCCCAGGCTGGTCTTAAATTCACTACGTAGCCCGTGCTGTCCTTAAACTCATGATCGTCCTGCCTCAGCCTTCCAGAGTGATAAGATTACAGATGTCTGCCACTGCACCCTATGAAGTTGTGCCTTAAAGAATAGGAAAGGTGAGGCCAGGAAATGCCAGACTTGGAAAAGCATCTTGCTTATTTTAGGCCTCTTAGATGGAAGTGGAGCAACAGACAGGAGGTCTGTGTTTTGGGTAGGGACTAACCCTGGGACACTGAACTCTAGAAGAAATCCATCTAGGACCTCATCTTCCATGTCTACATCTATTTCCAGAACATCAATCCATGGTGGGAAATGTTAGGTGTGAAATTAAAAAAAAAAGGTTCAATGGCAAAATCCATACAAGAAGTACTGGGTTCAGCAAAATGAAAGGTGTTGTGATTTTTAAGATTCGTCAGAGACCTACAGAAATGATCATGAATCTCTGAGGAAGAGAATCTGCATAGACGTGTTTCCAAAATGCTTTAATCCATAGTTTTGTAGATGTGTCAGTTGGGAATAATTTTATATGGAATAAATGCTGGGAGACTCTGTTCACCTTGGTAGGAAGTGCTTGTGATGTTTGGAGCCAAGGTGATTTGTACAAAGGCATTCTAGAAAATTCATTCATCCGTGTTCTGTAGACTGGGGTGGGAGGTACTGTAGGCAGGGAGGCCTTTTGGGGCTCTGGCGGTGCTTTTGATCAGGTGTGGTAAGGCTGAGTCATAGTGTAGACATAAGAAACAAGGTACAGGTGTCACAGGGGTGAAGGAAAGAACATCACAGGGTAGGCAAAAAGGCAGAGCCATATCCTTAACAAACTATGGCAAGGTCTTTTTCTTCAAGCAAGAGAAGCATTGCCATCTTGATTGGGTGGGCAATAAAAGGGACAGATTTATTATGTGTATTAGTTGCTTTTCTGCTGCTGTGACAAAACACTATAACTAAGGCAACTTATAAAGCCTTTAATTGGGCTTAGGATTTCAGAAAGTTGGAGTCCATTGATGGCAGAGCAAAGGTAGGGCAGCAGGAACCGCTGAGAGCTCACAAATTGATCCCCAAGGAGGAGGCAGAGAAGGCCAAGCGGAAATGGCCCTAGTCTTTGGAAATCTCAAATCCTCTCCCACTCCTATCCCCTGCCCTGAGACACACTTCCTAAGCCTTCCCAGTCTACCCACTGCAGGTCAGGATTCAAACATATGGGCCTATGTGGGCTACTCTCACTCAAACCACCTGGGTCTTGGGGTGGGGGTGGGGGTGTTCGTGTGTGTAGATAGGTGTGTGCCAGTGCATATGGAAGCTAAATGTCAACATTCCTCAGGAGCCAACCTCCTCATTTGAGACAATGTCTTTCACAAGCTTAAGGCTTGCTGATTTGGTTAGGCTGGCTAGCCCCGTGGACCTGCCTGTCTCTGCCTCCCCAGCACTGAGATAACAAGCACACGCCACCACACAAGGATTTTTTTACATGGATTCTGGAGATCAAATTCAGGCTAACAAAGGAAGCATTTTAACAACCAAGCCATCCGCCTCACCTAAAAAGGAGAAATTAAACTATGAATTTCCAGTCATGGTGACTGGGGCAAAGACTGCGGCCACCATCTACAGTGAAATGATGCAGCAGTTTTTAAGGTGAAACTGCATTCACATTGTCCATTTAACATGCTCGAGGTGACAAGACATGCCATTAATGTTAGCGCTGACATTTTTAAAGCCCAGAGCACAGTGGCAAAGAGAGACAGTTCTGGAAAGGGGGGCATAGGTGTCGTATGCAGTGAGACATTTAAGATGATCAGATGATGGATGGACGGATGGACTGACAGATGGACCGCAGAAATTGTCTGCCATATACTGTCTAGTTCTTTTTGCTCTGTCCTTGAATCGTTCCACAGACATTTTTAACACAAACCACTTGCAAGGAATCCTCAAGTTAGACAGTTAATTACCATTTGTAATGCATTAGCTGTGGAGGCCGGACCATCTATCATAAATAACCACTTAGAGGTTTTTTTTTTTAATTTTATTTTTATTTTTATTTTTTAGCAAGAGACATCACCTATACTGTATGGGAGAAGGAAGAGTAGCTGAACAGAAAGAGGAAGGCTGGGGGAGGAGGCTAGGGTGATATCAAAAAGGTAGAGCACCGAGGTTAAGGTTAGGACAAGGTGATGAGTCTTGTGCTGAAGGAAGCTTGGATAGATGCGCTCAGAGCATAAGCAAAGATGTGATATATACGGGCAGAATCCCTTGGAGATGGAGGGGAAGCTAGATCAAAAGCTGGTCAAGCAGCCAGGCAGTGGTGGCGCACACCTTTAGTTCCAGCACTCAGGAGGCAGGGCCAGATGGATCTTTGTGAGTTCAAGGCCAGCCTGGTCTACAGAGCGAG
>CABHPH010151643.1:0-10977 GCA_902168325.1 Peromyscus nudipes
ACATTCAGGAATGGAACTTTTTCATCTGTGTCTGTGTGATGGTTTGGACATTTAATGTAGTTTCTGGAATAATGTATTTTAGGCTTGATTTCTTTTAAAAAATGTTTATTTACAGGATTGGGATGAATGGAATTCTCAAATCATATTTTGTTTTTATTTTCTCAATCTTTTTATTGCAATTGCTTGGAACTAGAAACACAGCCACAAAACCTAAACCAGATGGAGAAAAACCAAGCCAAAGGCCAACTACATCCTGACTCCCAGCAGCTATTTGACCACCTTTATCAATCTGTCACTCAGTGACATGAGCAAGCATAGTGACCAAACTCCTCTAACATCACCGATCCCTAGAGCACAGTAGGAACAGAACTTCTAGCAAACCCAGCCAGAGAGGGGCATGCAGCTCCTGGGTCCACTTTCAGCACGCATTGTCTGGTTTAGTCAACCTGCACCGTGTATTTCTACCAACCCAGAGACCCACAGAATAGGAAGGCCTCCCTCTTCTGTCCTCAGCTGACATATCACTACTGTATTTGGGAAGCAACAAAACCCTGGAGTGGTTTTTTCCCCCTTTAAATGTGTGATGAAGGGCTGACCCACTTTTAAAGGGAAGCCCAGTGAATGCCTCAAAATGATGACATCACCCCTCTGTCCCCATGGTGGATGTGTCCTGGCCCTCAGTTTTTCCTGTTAGAGACAAAGAGATCTTGACACTCCAGCCTCAGTCATATCAATTTGCTCTCAACTCCAAGCTATCCAACAGCTTCCAGGATAAAATGAACTACTCACAAAGAGATCATGGGTTCAGCACCAAAGACTAGAAAAGCTGGGAAGGGAAGAAAGCAACAGAGAGTGCTATTTGATGACCTGTCCTGTTGTTTATCTTTTCCCTGTAGATACAGTTGCTGCTCAGACTGTGCCCTTGTCTCCATGTATACACCAGCCCTCACAGGCAGTTTGATTTTAGTCACACACATCAAGTATTTGTGTCTGGCGAGAACTGAGCTCACCAGCTCCCATCAGAGACAAGCTAAAGAGAAAGCAGGCCCAGGCTTCCCATAACAGTGATTAAATGGAAACACTCTTATTGGAGCCCACAGAGATTTTCTACTGGCTTTACCCAGCAGGACTCCATAAGAGGATGATTGGATCCTCAGCCTGGGTACCAGGTGTTTGGAAGTGTCTACACTTGGTTGATTCTAGCAGGGAGGGGTCTTTTTGCCTCACCCCTTAGCATTGTTATAAAAAGCCCTTTTGAATAAAGTTCTGGGCTGGTGGGTTTTGACTCAGGCCCTCCCGAGGCTATCCTGTGTTTCTGTCTTGCCTCTTGTCATCTAGTTATCTCTTTCTATTTAAATATTTCCCACTTCTCCCTGCTCAAGAGTACCCTGCTCATAAAAGTGGGGCTAGTCTCCCGCACACTCTAGGCAGAAATGCAACTCACCGTAGCATGGCCCCTGGTCCACTGGGAGACAGAGAAGCAATCCACACAGTGACAGTGCCCAGGAATGTTGATGGTATCTACTATGTTCTAAAACCACTGTCCTAAGGGCCATGGCTGCTTCTACACAAGTGAGGCAGTCAAAGCACACCTGGGAGATGTGGGCCTGACACCTCTGTAGCTGTTCTGGATCATAGCTCCCAAAACGCCTTTGCTTTCGCCCACATCAAGTCTTTGCCTTCTGGTCCTATCCAATGTGGTCCCCTGACCAGCAGTGTAGTGGTCAAATCACATAACCAGAACCAACTGCTGATAGACTTCATCACTGGGGCAAATACCTGAGAGAAATGATTTCAGGCAGGAAAGATGTGTTTCGGCTCACAGCTTCAGATTTCTACCCATGGTCAATTGGTCTCATTACTCTGGGCCTGAGATGAGACCAACCATCATGGCACAGAGACCATACTGGACAAAGATGTTCCCATTATGGTGCCCAGGAAACAGAGAGAATAATACCAAGAAACAAGACCAAGACATACCCTTCCACGGCATAAGTCCAGCAAACCACTTTGCCCAAGTAGGCTCCACCATCCACTAATAGTCCACTCATGTTTGAGTCCATCAGAGGATTAAACCATGCATCAGGTGAGAGCCCTCACAACCTAGGCATCTCTGTAAATGCCCTCAACATTGTCACAGACACATTGAGATATACTTAACTATCTTCCAGATGTTTCTAAATCCAATGAAGTTGACAGTCTAAATTAACCATCACAAAGCCTGGGAATGGTATTTAGTAACAGAGCACTCTCCTTGCATGAACAGATGCACAAAACCTTGTGTTCAATCCCAAACACTCATCAAAAGAAAATTAACCATCACTCAGCGGGGCATGGTGGTACATGCCTTTTGTCCCAGCATGCAGGAGGCACGTACGGCACAGCTGTGAGTTCAAGGCCAGCCTGGTTGACAGAGCGAATGCCAGGACAGCCAGGACTACACAGAGATCCTGTCTGGAACCACCACCACCCACAAAAAAAAGAAAGAAAATTAACCATCACTCATAGAAAGATAGATGGATAGATAGGAAAAATTATCATAAGAATTGGCTTATGTAATTCTAGAGGCCAAAACCTGGTAGTATAATTCCATCTAAGTTCACAGGGTCTGAGAACTATACATGACTTGGGGAAATCACTAAGCCTATGGACCAGCAATGGCACATCAGGTAAAGGCATTTGTTTCCAAGTTTGATCCCTGGATCCCATACACACACACACACACACACACACACACACACACTAAATTAAAAGAATAAAAATAAATTAAATGAAATCTGAAGGTGGAAGAATTAGGGCCCAGTGTTTGAGGGCAGAAGGTAGATGTGTCCGTTCCAGACATGAGAGGAAGACTTTTGCCCTTCATCTCCATTTTTATTCTGTCTGTACACTCAACAGATGAGATGATTCTCATCATGATGGTTGTTATGAAACAACTGATTAATGCTTATACAAATCTTTGGAACCATTTAATAAATCACTCCCGAGTCCTCCTATAGTCAAAGCACAGGAATTAAATGTCTCTTGGAGTACATTTGAGTCCCATGGGATCAGAAAAGACATTTGGTGACATGTTTGAGAAACAGTCTGAGATGTTTTACCAAACCCCAAAATCCAAGCCACACGGTGGTGGTGCACGCCTTTAATCCCAGCACTCGGGAGGCAGAGGCAGGTGGATCTCTTTGAGTTCGAGGCCAGACTGGGCTACAGAGTGAGTTCCAGGAAAAGCACCAAAGCTACACAGCGAAACCTCATCTCAGGGGGAAAAAAAAAAACCACCACAGTGTTCTTCAGTCCTACCCAGACCTCCAGAAGTGCAAGACTATATGATGAACCCAAGAATCAGGGCATCTTGACAGAACGGGGACCAAGCTGCTTCATTTAGACTTCAGAAATAAATTGTTGGAATGAGCCTTAACTATCTCTGCCCAGAGCTCAGACTTCTCCTTCTCAGAACTTGAAACCATGAACAAAAGCAGGGGCTGGAGGGATGGCTCGGTGCTTGAGAGAGCTTGCTGCTCTCACAACGGACCCAGCTTCAGTTCCCAGCACCCACATGGAGCAGCTCACAGCTGCCTGAGTCTCCAGTTCCAGCAGATCCTGCACCCTCTTCTGCCCTTCAAGGGGACCTTCATTCATGAGTACACAGTCATGTGCACACTCGAGCATGCACACATACACACACAAGAAGTAGTGGCTGGGGAAATGGCTGTGGTTAAGAGTACTTGCTGCTCAGGCTTCTGCTCCTGGGTCCAATTCTCAGCATCTATATCAGGTGGCTCTCAGCTACCTGGGCAGGTCCATGGAATCCAAAGTCTCCAGCCTCCATTAGCCCCCATGCTCATATGGTGCACATATATTCACTCAAGTCCCCCCTCCACACACACACACACATATAAAGGAAAAATACATATAAAAATAAACCAGAAAAATGGTCTAGTAGGTGTCCTGGAAAATTATTTTGTGTATAGAAGAAGGTGTTTATCACAGAAAACGTAATTTTAAATAAACTTTGGCCAAAATGTATTTATGTCTCCCTGGTGAACGCTTGACCACCGTGTATGTTCCATGTGTGTGGCTCTTCCATGCTTTCATAGCATTCATGACCCGAGCAATCAGTTTTTATTCAAATCATCTCTGAACTAAAATTAAATTCACCAAAGAAGCTGAGAAAGAAAGCGTAATTCCTAGGCCTGAATCAGTTCATGATTGAGTTGGCAAACAAAACCTTTGAGATTCCCATGAAAGCACTGGACTATGGAGAGAAGGCAGACCTCCCCAATGCCAATGACTGGTTTGGACAGTAACCTCGGTGATGAGGGGCACAGAGGTGCTGCTCTTCTCTGGAAGATGGCCCATCAGTATCTGACAGGCACGGTGGCTTTGCTCCACACACTCCCTGGGTCACAGTCAGGATGGGCGTGGTGGCACACTGACCCTCAGCGGCTCCCGGGTGACTTCTTCCCCTGGGTGCTGTACAGCGCATCCTTCCTGAGGTCAGCGTCCTTCCTGAGGTCAGCGTACTTTCCTTTTCTGTCCTCTTGCACTTTGTTTACTTCTGATTGTAGACTGAGTGCTCACAGTGTCTTGCGGTACTCCCAATTATGGTGTCCACATTTCTTTCTTTCTTTCTTTCTCTCTTTCTTTCTTTCTTTCTTTCTTTGTGATAAGGTCTTATTATTAAGTCCTGGCTGACTTGGAACTGCATAGAACAGGCTGGCTTGAAACTCACAGAGATCCACCTGCCTCTGTCTCCTGTATGCTAGGTATAAAGGCATGTGTCATATTCTTAGAAATGTCTGAAATACTTGTGATTTACAAATGTAATGAGAAATCCGGAGAGGACCTAAATAACCGGGACTATATTACACTATTTTTTAATTGTTTGGGGCTGAAATTCATTTCCTCAGAAAAAGGTTATGAAGAAATGTTTTACTCAAGTGCTGCAACGGGTCACCAGCTGCGTCTTCTCTCCCCAGCCTCGCCACATCGCCTTCGGCTCCCACAGATCATCCTAACCTCCCTCCTCCCACTCATCACTATAATCCAGCCCCCCCCCACGTCCAGCAGGCACCTCCTGCTCAACTACAGGCCATGTCAGCCAGAAAACCAAGTACACTGCTCACAGACACCCCCCCCCCCAATATTGAATCTCATAACCATGATAATGCTTGGATAGGAGAGGTGATTTCCAGAGGCTTGAAGAAAAATCAAAATGTCAGATGTTTTAATTGGGGCAAACAAGGTCACCTAAAAAGGGATTATAGACAGGGAATGCCTATAAACAATGTTTCTTCTAATTCAAACAGAAGGCCCTTGCCTTCTGGGGTATACAGAAGGTGTGGCAAAGGTCAACATTGGACCAATGAATGCAGAGCAACAAGGGACAGACAAGGTAACCCTTTGTCATTGAGAAATGTCTTGAGTGACCTCTCCCAGGCCCCCATATCAAATTTGGTTCAATCATTCCCTTTTACCATAGGGGAAACTCCTCCTCAGAGCAATTAAAGGACCTAATGCCTATTGTAAAAAACCATACTGCTCTGGATGATAAAACAGCTTTAGAGATAAAACAAAAATTTCAGAAGAAAACATAAAGCAAATATTTGGGCAAACTTCTATAAATGATCAAAGACCAAAACTAAAAATATGAATAATTGATATTATAATTGAAGGTCTTATAGACATAAGGGCAGATGTAACAAAAATTGCACCAGAATCTTGGCATCCAAATCGGTCTCTTCAGGAGGTAAATGTTCAGCTTTTAGAGATTGAAGCTTTATCTCAGGTAAATCAAAGTGCAAGATGGGTCAAATATATAGGGCCAGAAGGACAGAGAGGAAATTTAAAGCCATATGTGGCTAACATAGCAATGAATTTATAGGTATATGATTTTTTACAGCAATGGAATATCCAGATTAACATTCCTCCAATATCAGAAACAAACCATAAACTAATGTATGCTTCTGGGGAAAATATAAGGTATAAGAGTATAAAGAATAGTAACTGATCACTCAGGATGTACAGAAACAGGGCACAACAGCTGCTGATCTATCAAAGGTACCAACAGTCCTACCTTTAAAGTGGTTAGCTGACAAACCTGTCTGGGTGGAACAATGGCCTCTGACATCAGAAAAATTACAGGCATTAGAACAGCTGGGACAGGAACAGCTAAATGCTCAGCATATTGAACAATCAACCAACCCTTGGAATTCTCCTGTATGGAGAATGGTAACAGATGTAAGAGCTATTAATAGGGTAATTTAGCCAATGGGCTCTTTACAGCCTGGAATTCCCTTACCTTCTCCATTACCTAAAGAATGGTCTGTTATTGATTTAGAAGTCTGTTTCTTCAGTATGCATTTACAAGAATAGGATAGAGAAAAATGTGCCTCATGGTGCCCACTTATAATAATTCTCACCCTGTTAAGAGATATCAATGAAGGTTCTCCCATAAGAGATGTTAAACAGCCCCACCTTGTGCTAGTATTTTTCATGACAGTTATTGGAAATGATTCATGTACAGTTTCCTCAATCTATAATTTACCATTATATGGATAATAACCTACTAGCTGATTCAAACATAGATACTTTAGAGAAAATTTTGCCTTGTTTGGAATTACAAGTTGCTCCTGAAAAAATACAGAGAAGATTCTATTAATTACCTAGGGTATAAAATAGGTTTACAAAAAATTCAACCCCAATAGGTACAAATCAGGAGAGATCAATTGTAGACTCTTACTGACTTTCAAAATTTTTTTCTGGGAGATATTAACTGGCTACGGACCACAATTAAATTAACAACTCAAGAACCGAGTGATTTCTTTCAAACCTTATAAGGAGACAAGGACTTAAATAGTCCAAGAAAATTATCAGCTGAATCTAAGAGAGAATATGCTTTGGTAGAAAAGAAATTACAGGATGCACATGTGGATCGTTTGGATCTAGAGCTTGACTCCATTCTGGTTACTTTACCTTCTACATATATATCACATATCAGATCCCATATGGGTCTGCCTGGCCCTCTAGCACAAGGCAGTGGTGAAATTGATCAACTATTGGTAGGAAATGTTCTATAAGCCTCAGAATTTCATAAAAAGCACTATGTCAATAACAGGTTTGAAAAAAAGATTTTTTCATCACTTAGCAACAAGCCAAGGAAATTATAAGAAAACATCCTACTTGTTCCTTGTATAATCAAACTCCACTACCTGCTAGAAGTAACCCAAAAAGTACTCAAAGAAATGAAGTTTTGCAAATGGACGTGTTTCATTTTGCAGAGTTTGGAAAATAAAATTTTGTGTACCACACCATAGATGCATATTGAGGATTTCAATGGGCAATTGCTTTGAGTTCTGAGAAAGCTGATTCTGTAATTACACATTTGTTAGAAATTATGGACATCATGGTATACCTGTATAAATTAAGACTGACAATGCTCCAGCATATGTCTCTGGTAAAATGAGAGAGTTTTTTGCATATCACAACATAAGGCGTATTACAGGTATAACACACAATCCTGCAGGACAAGAAGTTTTATAAAGATCAAGTTGAACTGTAAAAGATATACTTAATAAACAGAAAGGGATAATAAAGGCCCCAGAGGTAGGTTGCATAATGCTTTATTAACTTTGAATTTTGTAAATGCTAATGAAAAATGAACAATAGCTACAGAGAGACATTGGATAGTAGAAAAAATTACTGAATTAAATCTGCCTGCATACTTTAGAGATGTGCTGACCTCAGAATGGAAACCAGGATATGTGTTATGTTGGGGACAAGGTTTTGTTTTTGTTTCCACAGGAGAAGAAAAGCTATGAATACCATCAAAATTGAAAAAGATTAGATTCGAACAAAAGATACCTCTTGATTAGAGGAGACGATAGTTCATCAACCAGCACGACCATTCAATCTAAACTAACTTATAAGACTAACAAATGCTTTTCATTTTATCAGATATAACTTGCCAAAAGAGAAACTCTCCAAAGTTAGGGTTGGGGAAGGGTTTTGTTTTTGTCTTTCCAGGAGAATGAAGGCATCCAGCCAAGGAATCTGAAGACCACTGGACAAATTAGATATCTGAAGAAAAAAGACAAATCATCCAGTTAAAATGTCCCAACTGATAGGGTGACCTTTTGTCATGTGCTATATACTCCTATGGCCTTTTGCTAGCAGCAGCTCTCAATATCTGCTCTTTCAAAATTTTACCCTGATATCTGACTCCTGGTTTTTATTGATAAGATTTTTGTATCACATTTCACCCAAACACAAAAGAATATACCTTATTCTTCTCTCCATGGAACTCTTTCCAAAATTGGCCACATACTTGAAAACAAAGACAGTCTCAACAGATATAAGAAAAGTGAAATAATTCCCTACATCCTATCAGGCCACCACAGATTAAAGCTATATATCAACAACAACAGAAAACAAAAAGCTTACAAACACATGAAAACTGAACAACTCTCTACTGAATGAAAATGGGTGTGGTGGACCAACCCCCACATTAATTTACCCCAGGGACTCTTGAAAAATGAGGGATAAGAGACTTAGTTAGAAATAAAGAGGGGAGAGAAACAGAGAGAAAACAGAGGATAGACTTGAGTGGGCCTGAATACTTACCCACTGGCCCAGAACTTTATTCCAAAGGTCTATTTATAACAATGCCAAGGGGTGGAGCAAAAGACCTCCCCTTTGCTAGTTACAGTCAAGTGTAGACCCTTACAAACACCTGGTACCCAGGTCCGTGATCCAAACAACCTCTTATGCAGTCCTGCTGGGTATAGCCACTAGGAAAAATAGTGGGCTACAACAAATGGGTCATGACAGAAGTAAAAAAAATAAAGACCTCCTAAAATACAAAGAAAATGAATGCACAGCATACCCAAACTTATGGGACACAATGAAAGCAGTGCTAAGAGGAAAGTTCATATCACTAAGTGCCTACATATGCATATATTATGGCACTTTAATGTGTGTGTATGTATGTGTGTGTGTGTGTGTGTATAAATAAATTGGAGAGATCCCATACTAGCAACTTAACAGCACACCTAAAAGCTCTAAAACAAAAAGAAGCAAGCTCACCTGAGAGGAGTAGACAGTAGGAAATAATCAAACTGAGGGCTGAAGTCAACAAAATAGAAACAAAGAGAACAATACAAAGAATCAATGAAACAAAGAGTTGGTTCTTTGAGAAAATTAACAAGATAGGCAAACCCTTATCCAAACTAACTAAAAGACAGTGAAAGAATATGCAAATTAACAAAATCATAAACAAAAGCGGTACATAACAGACACTGAAGAAATCCAGAGAATCATTAGGTCTCGTACTCCACCAAATTGGAAAATCTAAAAGAAATGAATAATTTTGTCCATAGGTAACACTTACCAAAGTTAAATCAAGATCAGATAAACAATTTGAATAAACCTATAACTCCTAGTGACATAGAAGCAATCATTAAAATCTCCCAATCAAAAAAGTCTAGAGCCAGACAGTTTTAGTGAAGAATTCTTCCAGACTTTTAAAGAAGAGTTAATTGCCAGTATTTCTCAAATTATTCTACAAAATAAAAACAGTAGGAATCTTGCCCAATTCACCTTATGAGGTCATAGTTACCCTGATACCCAAACTACCCAAAAGACTGAACAAAGTAAGGGAATTACAGACCAATTTCCCATAGAAACATGGATCCAAAAATATGTATTAAAAATTTTCAAACCAAATCCAAGAACTATTCAAAAAGATCATCCACCATGATCAAGTAGGCTTCATTCCAGAGATAACAGGGATAGTTCAATATATGAAAAAGAGTAAATATAATCCACTGTATGAATAAATGTAAAAAGAAAGCACATGATCATCCCATTAAATGCAAAAAAAACCAAACAAACAAGCAAAAAAACCTTTGACAAAATCCAACACCCTTTTATGATAAAATTCCTGGAGAGATTGGGACACAATGGACATATGTCAACATAATAAAGGCAATTTACAGCAAGCCTATAGCCAATATTAATTTACATGGAAAAAACTCAAAGCAATTCTACTAAAATCAGGAACAAGACAAGGTTATCCACTTTCTCCACATCTATTCAACATGGTACTTGAAGTTTTAGCTAGAGCAATAAGACAACTTAAGGAGATCAAGGGAATACAAATTGGAAAGGAAAAGTCAAAGTATCTTTATTTGCAGATGATAAGACAGTAAGTGTAAGTGACCCCAAAAATTCCACAAGGGATTCCTGTTGGTTATGCTATGGCGCTGCTCCTCGTGGCTGGTCGCCGCCTGCAGCGGCCATGCTGGCAGAGAAACGTGCTGATTAAAAGAATCATTGCCATGGTTACCTTTTTAGAGCTTTATTGGGGAGGGGGAGAGAGAGAGAAAGAGAGAGAGAGGGAGAGAGAGAGACAGAGAGAAAGAGACAGAGGGGGGAGGGAAAGAGGGGGCCCGACGGGAGGAAGGAGCGGAAAAGGAGAGGGAACAGAGCGCCCACCCGCTTTTTAGGCTGGGATGCCGTCGAAGGCTGATGACGTAATTAAGGACCAAATCCTTACAATTCCTACAGCTGATAAACATTCTATTGAAGTAACGAAAGATTAACTAAAAAAAAAAATCACCAAGCATGGTAGTTCACACCTTTAATTCCAGCACTCAGAAGGCAAAGGCAGATAGAGTTTGAGGTCAGCCTTGTCTATAAAGTAAGTTCCAGGATAGCCAGGGCTATTACAAAGAGAAATCCTGTCTCTACAAAACAAACCAAAAAAAAAAAATTCAGTAGCCCTCCTAAATACAACTAACAAACAAACTAAGAAAGAAATCAGTGAAACAACACCCTTCATGATAGCCACAAATAATGTAAAATATCTTGGGGTAACTCTGACCAAGCAAGTGAAAGACTTGAAGGTTAAAAACTTCAAGTCTTTGAAAAAAGAAATTGAAGAAGATAACAGAAGATGGAAAGATCTCCCATGCACAC
>CABHPH010151643.1:16360-44154 GCA_902168325.1 Peromyscus nudipes
AATTAAAATATATATATATATATGTATATATAATTGAATGAATACTGTGAATGTAATCTATGAATACCACAAATGTGATTAATATCATGAGTGTAATTAATGAGTATCATGAGTGTAATTTAAAAATAAATAAATAAATTTAATAAAAAAAAAGAATATTCAGCATCCTTAGCCATCAGGTGTAACCAACCGTCTTATTAAATAAGAAACACAGAGCCAATGTAAAGATGAAAGCCCAAGAGGTCAGAGCTAGGAGCCTTACCCGCTTTCCGCCAGCTAGCCTCTCCCGCCAAGAGACCTCTCCGAAAAGGGACTACTTCCTGTGCGTTCGCCTTTAAATAAGAGTTCTGTTCTGCCTTCTCATTGGTTGTAAACCCAACTACGTGACTGCCTCGTCACTGCCTGTCTGTACAGACCTCCAGGTCTTCTATGGTTGGTATTGAGATTAAGGGCGTGTGTCTCCAATGCTGGCTGTATCCTTGAACACACAGAGATCTACCTAGTTCTGCTTACCAAGTGCTGGGATTAAAGGCGTGCACCACCACCACCCTGGCTTTCGCTATGGCTTGCTAATAGCTCTGACCTCTAGGCAACTTTATTTATTAACATACAAACAAAATCACATTTCAGCACAAATAAAATACCACTATAATCAGGGAAATGCAGATCAAAACAATTCTGAGATTCCATCTTACACCTGTCAGAATGGCTAAGATAAAAAAAAACAAAACAAGTGACAGCTTATGCTTGAGAGGACATGGATCAAGGGGAACAGTTCTCCATTGTTGGTGGGAGTGCAAACCTGTACAGACACTTTGAAAATCAATATGTAGGTTCCTCAGAAAATTCAGAATCAATCTACCTCAAGACCCAGCTATATTACTCCTGGGCATATACCCAAAGGAAGCTCCACCATACCACAAAGACACATAATTCACTTCATTTCCCATGAGTTCCAATCACAGGCAAGCATACATTCTGATCTACTTCCTGCCTGTATCCCTCCAGGTCCTCTGCATATGTGTTTCAATTGTGTGACCTTCTGATGAGACTCCTAACAATGGGAGCAGGGGCTGTCTCTGACTCTGTTGCCAGCTTTTGGGACCCATTCCTCGTACAGGATCGCCTCATGCAGCCTTAATAGAAGAGGAGGTGCCTAGTCTCACTGCAACTTGATGTACCATGGCTGGCTGATGTCCCTGGGAGCCTTGCCCATTTCTGAAAGAACAGAGGAGGAGGAGCGGATGGGGTGTGGGGAGAGGAAAGATGGGGGAGATTGGGAGAAGAGGAGGGAAAGGGGACCTTTGGGATGTAAAAACAAAATAAATAAATAACCAATAAATAAATAAACAAGAAACCCAGAAACAAATAGCTACTTATGTCACAAAGGACACACAACTTAGTAGGGTGCAGTTCTACCTTACAAATGTGTTTTAAGGAATGCAGGTTTTTAACATTTAAGAAGCAGGGTATTCTGATTCAAAATGTAATCAGATGGTTTTTGCATTTGTTAGGAGGAAGCGATTTCTCTTACTGGGTGTTTTGCTTTCTCTGCCATTAACATTTATTTTTTTATGTTCAGTGTTTTAAGAAGTTTGTATTAAAGGATTTTAAAGTACCAAAATTTAATACAATGGATTGCTTTCCATTATGATGTCAATATTATACAATGAAATTACATGAAGTGTTGTCAACTCCACTATTGGCACAAATAACATATTTATTCAACAAAGAATAGAAGGACCGAAAAGACGGCTGGATGATTAAGAGTGATTCATGCTATTTCAGAGGACCAGAGTTTGGTTCCCAGCCAAGTATACAGTGTCTCACGACTGCCTCTAACTCCAGGTCCAGGCATAGGCGCCATCTTCTGGCATACACAGGCACCCACACATACATATACAACATACACACACACACACACACACACACACACACACGCACATGCACACGCACACGCACACGTACACGCACATGAATAAAAATAATTTTTTAAGGAACATATTTCCATTTTGTCATGCAGACTCAGTCTGAGGGCCTAATAATAGGTGTTGTCAGAGTTCCTGATTGTGCCCAGCTGATGAGAGACGACCATGAAATGCCATCAAATTGGGACACAGCCTGAGAGCTGGAAGGAGGGTGTGTAAGGCCTTCCCCATTATTGAATGAACTAGTTTGCTGTTTGCCTTCAACTGACTTCCAGTGTCTGTGTGGTTGACACCAAACCTTCTCATTCCCTCCCCTGTGGGAGCCGTTAGGATTCAGCAACATCTGGAGCCTTAACCTGGGGTTTCTGTTACTTTCTCTTTCCTGGTGCAGATTCTGATCATCTCTTCACTCACAGTGCTTGACAGCGTCCCCAAGATAGTGTGTTTTGGTGAGAAGGGCCCTCAGTGTTCTTTTGGTCCTTTTGGTAGGTAAACATTGGGACCCCCACTTCTTTCCTTCTCTTGTGTTGTCTGTCATGTTTGTCTGCCTGTCCCATTAGGAAGGCAGGTTTTTTTTCTGTTTCCTTTCACCTGGCACCTCCACATAAGAATTGACCCCCCCAGGAGGTGGAACCAAAGCTGGGCTCCCAAATGTCATCCCTCATCCAGAGACACAATGTGGGCATAAGGCTGTGGCCTAAAAACCACAGAAGTCCCCCCACTAAAGCACAAGACATAGGGTCCAATATAAATTTCCACCCCTGTTGACTGTCATCTTATCTCTGACTGTTGTTTGCTTGCTGTTTCCCTCTAAAAGATGCGTAATCTTTTCATCACCCCCACCACTTCCCTGTCAGATTTCTCTATGAGATCCAATGATGAGGAGGAGACAGGCAGTTTGGGCCCCGGGAAATCTGTCAAGGAGAAAGGAGCTGTCATTAAGTCATGTACTGCTCCCCTCTCTGCTCCACCACCACTGGAGACACCTATGCCCCTGACATGGTATTCTGGGGGTGATCTACCCCAGTAGCCACCTACCTCAGGATGCAACTACTCTCCCATTTCACCAGGCATCTTACAACCCTCACAGCCTGTGCCACTGTCAGTCCGTAGACCCATAGAAGCCTTCCCAGGCAATATGGGTCCAAAGGCCAATGCCCACCCCTGTATTCCTACCCCTATAGCTGGTCTCTCCCTCATCTGGAAGGCAGCCAATGAGTCAGGCCCAGATTCCTCCTACTTTCAGCAGGTCCTTGCTCAATGGTCCATGCAGTTACAAACTTATTTTGATTGGTACCATTTGCTTAAAGCTGTGTTGGAACCCATGGTCTTTCTCAGTTAGAGATCAGCCTATGGTGATCAGGCAGAATCCAAGGCCTGAAAAAACATCTTATTTAATGTCACAGTGGCCTATGATATGCTGCTCACAGGGTGAGGGGAATATGTCCATCCTGTGCACCAGGCACAGATTAGCTTGAATACCTATTTTCAACAGGTTTCGGACCTGGTCCTCAAAGACTCCAGAACCTGTACTCCCCAGGACCCCTCAGCTTACTTTCACAATCTTATCCAACAGCCAGGGGAGTTCTTCACTGACTTCTTGGCCCATGTCAATGAGGCAGTAGAGCACAGAGTGGATTCAGGACTCCTTAGAGATATGTTGATTAAATAGCTGACTTGGGAGGGGCTCAGTATTCAAACCCATAATGCAGTTGCAACCATGTGAAATGAGGACGTACACAAATGGGTGCAGGCCACCAGAGATCTTTACCCCATCACCGGTCCCATCACTACTCTTACCGCCTCCCTGGACATTTGCTCACTGACAGGCAGTGTGCTAATGACACTCCCAAGGGCCCCCAGGTAGATAGAATTTGCTGGGGATGTGGCAAACCAGGTCATTTGCAAAGTGACTGCCCATGGGCAAAGCCTAGGATCCGGTGCACCACATGCAATAATGGATTTCATTGGGCAAGGATTGAAGGTCATAGCCTGCTGAAACACCAGCCCCTTTAAACCCCAGGTGGGGCACTCCTCAGCCCTGCCAGTAAGAGGGGGCTCTGGTAGTCCAAAAATCTATTGGACAATGCCCATTTTCCCACACTTCCCAATGCTGACTGTCTATCTTGATGGATAAGCTGTCAAAGGCTTGGTTGACACAGGTATGGATGCCACCATTTAAACCGAGACTGGGGTACTTCACTTCCCTCACTGGAAGTTTAAACCCCGCTCCCCCCATCAGTGGTGTGGGAGGCCATCAAGATTCTAAGATGACCACCCATCTGGTCCATTGGAAAGACCTTGATGGCAATCAAAGAGCCTATCATTTCCACTGTACCTAGGAACCTGTGGGGCAGAGATATTTTAGAGGATATGGGTGTTGTCATAACTAGATGACAGGGCCTTTTTTGATGGCATTTAGGTCCATGAAAAGGTGGATCTTGTGGTCCATGACCCTGCATGAGATCTGCATTCCCAATTCTAAGGGCCACTGTCCCCATAAGATCCACCACAATTGAGCCCCCTAGCCCCATTCCGTTGATGTGGCTCTTAGATCAAGAAGTATGGATGGAACAGTGACCTATAATTGAACCCAAGTTGTCAATCTTAAAGTAATTAGTTGCAGAACAGCTAAAGATGGAGCATATAGAGCCATCCACAAGTAAACACAATACCCCCATATTCGTTATTCCCAAGAAATCGAGATGCTACAACCTTCTGCAGGATAGTTAATGGTCTAATGGAAAAAATGGGGTCTACATAACCAGGCCTCACCCATCCTAGTGCCATTCCTCCATCTTATTGTATATTAATTAGTTTTAGATATTAAGGATTGCTTTTTTCAAATTCCCCTGACACCACAGAATTGCGACCATTTTTCCTCTACTGTTGTGGGAACCTACATGCATAAACCAGCTAAGGGATATCATTGGACAATTTTACCCCAGGGAATGAAGACTAGCCCCACTATCTGCCAGCCATATGTTTCTCAAGCTTTGGTCAATGTCCCCAGGGATGTTCTTCTGATCCATTATATAGATGATCTCCTCCTGGCACACCCAGATGCGGCCTACCTGCAAAAGTCGCCAAAGGAATATTAGAAGATCTTGCATCATTACATCTGATGGTGGCTCCAGATAAGGTCCAAGTGGTAACCTCCTTTGCCTTTTTAGGCTTTTCCATCGCAAAGCATGTCTTCCCCCTTTCCTTTAAATCAGAAATGGAGGAAATGTACTCACTCTCAGAATTACAACAATTCATGTGGTGTGGTTAATTGGCTTAAACCTTTCTTAACTATCCCTGACCAAGAGATGAAACACCTCTTTTCATTGTTGGAGGGCCTCACCTGTCCTTCCGCTAAGGTTAGACTTACTCAAGAAGCAAAAGATTTGCTTCAGCCCAGTCTACAAGCACTGGGTGTCTCTGTCAAAGAACACATCCTGCCCCTGGTGATATGGAGAGATCCTGACTCTCTCCAATGGCAACCACCAGCCCCCCCCTGCTAACCCATGGTAGAGGGTATGCTTGTGTTTTTCCTTAGAGTGCCACTATGCCAATATGGATCCCAGCAAGAGATGTGCACTTGGCCATATATCAGCTGACTTCCAGCAAAGAAGAAATAACCCAGGATGGGTAATGGATATACTTCCCTTCCTTGTTCTCATTGCCCCTGTAAGGCTGAAGACTTGTGGACTCTTGCTTTTCCTCATTTTGTATGACACCTTTTGAGATGAGGAACATTAGTTTAGCAGCCCAGGAACTAGCTAAATATATTAAGGGCCCATGGTCAGCTAAGTTTCTATATTATTCATTACAGCTAACACACAAAATTTTCCAATGAAATCAGACAAGGGCAGAGGTTGTGGCCTTTAACTCTTTATTTTTTTAAAAAAGGTTTGGCATTATATAAAAAGACTGTTTGATCCCTCCTGGATTTTCACTTATATTTTGATTGGTGAGGTGGTGCTTTTAATCTTTCCCCTTTTTAAGTGTCCCCTACAACACACCTGGCAACAATGGGTGGCCACTAAGGTGACTCTACAGTTAATGGCTCTTAGACAGCCAACTTATAGCCCTCCACAGGAGGTTATGCATGCCTGGCTTTCTGAAATGCAAATGCCTGACCCTCCCCACCTGGGTGAGTCACCAGAGATGGATGCTCTTCAAGGGCTAATAGTCAATGACAGGTAATAGCTTGTTTGGCAAACTCACCTAAGAAGGCACAGTCCAGTTTCTAAGCACCCTCCCCACCAGGTGGGGTCAACAAGGCTGGAGCAAAGAACTCTGACTCCTGCTGAGCACCCACACAATAAGATAAAAAGGTGGCTATATAGTAGAACAGGCCCATGGGGTCGAGGAAATTGGCTAAAACCAGTTGCCAAGGCATTCACATAAGGTACTGCCTTATGAGCCAACCTGGAGGCTGCCTGAGAACCTAGCAACAAATACTGTCCGAGTTCCTGATTGCTGTCAGAGTTACTGATAGTGCCCAGCCAATGAGAGACAACCACACACTGCCACCCAATTGGGACACAGCTTGGGTGCTGGGAGGAGGGTATAAAAGGCCTTCCCCATTATTCAATAAATGAGTCTGCCATTTGCCTTCAACTAACTCCTGGTGTCTATGTCGTTGACATCACACCTTCTTACCCCCTCCCCTGAGGGAGCCATTAGGACCCAGCAATTTTGTTTGGTATGTATATGTGCTCATATTCTTTTGTGTGTGCATGTGTGTGCAGATACATGTGCACATGTTTGTATGGAGAAATGACAAGTTTGGCTATTTCTCCATGGAAATCCATATACCTTGTTTGTTTGTTTGTTTGTTTGTTTGTTTGTTTGTTTGATGAGACAGAGTCTCTCACTGATCTGGAATTTGGCAAGACTGAGTGGCCAACAAGCTCCAAGGATATTCTTGTCTCCACCTCCCTTGGCATTTTATCTAATTTGCATGGGTTTTGGAAGTGAACTCAAGTCCTCATGCTTTCAAGGCAAACACATCACAGACTGAGCTCTTTAGTTTTTATTCTGTTGATTTTTGAAGGGTCTTCTGTATCTCACGTTGGCTTCAGACTTGCTATGTAAAGATGACCTTGACATTCCGGTCCTCCTGCCTCCTTCTTCCAGTGCTGAGATTCCAAGACTTAAAAAGTCTTTGAGGTGTTGTCTTTAAACACAGAGTTTCATGCATGTTAGTCAGGCCCTCCACTAACTGTGCTACATTCTCATTTCCATATTCTTAGCCTTTGCTGTGACAGGGCTGCTCTCCCCTCTGTGCTTGGAGGTGGGATCCCCAAGAAATGACTGCATTGTTGTTAGCTTGTGACAGTAATGGTTCTATACATGTTGGCCAAACTTGTGTTGTAAAAACTATCCTTGCTGAAAATTTGGACACAAAGCATGGCTTCTACTCCACAGATACTGTTCCAAAGTATAAATAAGAGACCAAGTAGTGAGGTCTTGGGACACTGTCTGGAAGGAAATCATTTGATTGCAAAGAAAGGCAAGCTTTCCAAAGCAGCTCAAAGATAAAAGGGACAAGTAGAAGGATACAGTGAGTCTCATAGTACCCAGATTGGTCCTGAAAGGTAAGATCTTTGCTTAGGTGTTTTCCAGGAAGATGACAAATCTCTCTTTTCACCCTCTCTCTTCCACTGTCCATGCTTGTATCTACAAACTAGACTTTCCATGTTGGCTTGCCATGGAATATAATCTCAGATCTTCCATGTTAGTATATCACAGTTCCAGAGTTTTATACCATCAGAATGCTAGTCCTCAGAAACCCAATGGCCATGAAGCAAGACAGAAGAGGAAATGTGTGGAAAGTTCTATGTTGGGTAACCTACATAGCCCATGAGCCAGGATGTGCCCTGACATCTGATTACATAGCATTTTAGCTACAGATCATGTTCAGAGGCAAGGTGTTTGTGGATTGTACACAGGCCCTGGACCATGTGTTCAATTTCCAGCACAGCCCTCCTCATCCACAAAAGAAAGTGTCCCTATTATGCTAGAAATATTTGTAAGACAGAGAGAAGTATAATGATTATTTCTTTCACTAAAGTTTACTGAAGCCTAAGGATGGACAGGTGTATTAATTACATTACAAATAAATTTCAAATTGTCTAAAAATAATAAATAGTATTCTTATTTCACAGTTTTTCAGGACCATGAATGTGGATATGGCTTAGCTGTGGTTCTACCTCGACATTTCTCTTGGTTGCAGTCAATATGCTTGGGCAGATCTGTAGCCTGAAGTCTCAAGATCTGCACAAAGTTGGCTCCTCCACATGGTTGCTAACAGAAGCCTTCAGCTGCTTTTCTAGCTGTAATCAGGTGGCTGGCACAGCTGACCAGTGGCCCTTGCTATACCAATCATAAAATACAGTGACAAAGTGGTCTCAGAGAGAGAGAGAGAGAGAACCAGGAAAAGCCAAAATGGCCACTATAGCATTCTCAGCATCATGTATCTCTCTTTCTACTGTTCATGAAAAGCAAGGCACTGCTCTGTGTCCACTTTGTGGTCCGTGTGAAAAGAATTTTAATTAGATTCTGCTTTTTGGACAGACTGGTGTTGGGGAATTGGATGACCCACTATAAGACCACAACAGAAGATCCATGTCTCCTCTCTTACGACACCAGCCCTGGTTCCCTGTTCACAAATTCTAAAAGGACTTAATGCCACACAAACAGGAAGTACAGTAAAGATCTAGTCCCATGTGTCCGCATGCCCCAGCTTTTCTTACTCTATTTTTAATTACTAATTAGGGCTGGACATGCAACCCAGGGAGAGAATTTCATAGCACATGTGAGATCCTGGGTACAGTCCCCAGCATTGGTGGAGAGTGCTGAAAATCACTTGAGATCTCTCTACAAGCCTCTACTTCCTCTTAGTCCTTCAGACAAACTTCCACTTCCTGGAAGGTCTGTGTGCTATGCTTAGATCTCTGAGACTCAGCAGGTGTCTTCTGTTTCTGGGAGCCTCAGTTACTGTCTATCTTTGCCATTTGGATTTCTAGGGAGAATGCGATCTCTGGGGTGTGGAAGTCTCATCTACACTCCCTGCCTGGAGGACATTCCTCCTTTTACATGATATATATTCATTCCCTTTCTGAAAGGAAGAAAGGAGGGCAGAGGGCCAAGAAAGGAGAAGAGGAGAGAGGAGAGGAAAGGAAAAAACAAGGAAGGGAGGAAGGTACAGGAGAGAGGGAAAAGAAGGAGTGGGGAGGAAGGAGGACAGACAGAGGGGGAAAGTGAAGAGGGAGGAAGAGAAAGAGAAGAGGGGAAAGGGAGGAAAGATGAGAGAGAAGGAAAGAGAAGGGAGGGGACAAGAGAGGGGAGAGCAGGGGAGAGGAGATGGGAGGGAAGAGGAAAGCTTTTTCCATGGTGCTTCACAATTCTGGTCTTTGTTTTCCTTTCTATTTTTGCATATATATTAGTTCTCCATAATAATGGGCTTTGTTATAACATTGTAATGCATTTTTACGATACTCACGCCCTAACCTCTCACCCACTCCCACCCATCACTTTCCTTTCCCACCTAACCCTTTATATTTTCTTTCTTCCTCTCTTTCGTTCTTCCTCTCTTTCTTTCTTTCTTTCTTTCTTTCTCTCTCTCTTTCTTTCTTCCTTTTTCTGTATTTTGTGACCCATTCAATTTCATTCATTTTCTGTTTTTTTGTTTTTGTTTTTTTACAGGATCCTGGGTAAGGAGTTGTTTAAAAGAGCATGGACATCTTCCCAGCAGTTATACCACTGAGGAAAATGTCTCTCCCTGCCCTGCAGACTTTTAATGCCCTATAGACTCCCCTCTCTGTTCACCATGCCATAATTGTAACCTTAATGTCATCGCAACAGCCTGTTACGACTATGACCACAATAGGGACACCGGCCTCCTATTGTTATAACAATGCTGGGGAGAGTGACACACAGCGACACGTCTCCAAATAAATGAAGAAAATAAAATCACCACAAGGACATCTCACAGAAAACGACCGTGCAATTTAGCATTTTGTTCATGGATGATAATAAATCTCTTGTTTAAATGACAGGTGACTGAGATAGTTAACTTATGCTTTGGGGCAATCCTGTGTAGTCTAGAATGAAGAAAAAGGGTCAAAGATGGAGATTACAGCATAAATCCTTTTCAGATAGATGGGAGTTGGAATTAAAACCTCATGTTTTCAAAGATGTTTTTGAGTAAGAACTGACGTAACACTGTCTTTATTGCAGGCTGCAAATTCAGTGCTCGCATTAAAGTTCACTGGGCAGCACAGCCTGTGTGCTTGGGCATGGTCTTCACTGCTACCACATCAGCAGAGAAAGGAAGGAGGTAGAGAGGAGGGAGGGAGGGGAAGATTAGTCACAGAACAGATGTGATGCTGGGAAAGAATTTAGGAATAACATTTCAGCCACATCATCTTGAAATAACACTGTAATTAAGCCATTATGATTATCCATGACCTTATGACTCTATAATGTTAATGTAAGTTACATTTTGTCTGATACATGTGCTCTTTGTGCAGAATTGGGAGGTTTTCCAGGACATGAAGCTTAAAACCAGGAATGTCAGGAGCTATATTAGTCATCACCTGTTGCATAACAAATTATCCCAAAACTCAGTGGCCAAAAGCAATGGTTGTTGAGTTATGTTAGTTCCTAAGGGTCATAGACCTGGGAATGACTGGTTGGTTCAGACCCAGGCTTTCTCATGGTTTTATATCCGTGTTTCTAGGCTTCAGTCATCTGGACTCTTAACAGATAAAGGATTTGTCTGAAGATGTCTCACAAATGTGCTTCTCAACCTATCAACCTTGTTTCACGATCTAGCACAAGATTCCCTGGAGCAAATGACCACGATAGAGAGAGATGCACAGGTAGCTTCACTGTCTAACGACAAAAGTGCGGTACTGTCCCATGTGCTGTTGACCAAACCTTGAACGCTGGAACGGCGTGGAAGACAGCAGCTATGACGCAGGCCCGACAAATGCAGCCAGAGTCCAGGAAGTGGACAACGCCACCTGTGGGAAGGACGCGGTCACTGCACCAATTTTCTCATTGCTGTAACAAAACGTTTGACAAGTGCAACTTCAGGAAGGAAATCCTGCTTTGGCTCACAGTTTGAGGGTGTCGTGCCCCAGAAGGAATGGGGAGAACGTGTCTCTAGCTGTGACAACAGGAGAGTAAGGTGGCTGCGGATCCGGCATCCACAGCCAGGAAGCAGAGAGAGAGGAGTGCTGGGGCTCAGACCATTTTCTCTTATCTTTCATTTTTATTCACTCCACGACCTCGGCCCATGGGTCGGTGAGTCTTCCTTTCTTGGGTAAATCTCTCCAGAAACACCTTCACAGATATGACCAGAGGTGTGTCTCCTAGGTGATTTTAAATCCAGTTGAGTTAACAATAGAAATTAACCATCACGCCGGGCGGTGGTGGCTCACGCCTTTAATCCCAGCACTTGGGAGACAGAGCCAGGCGGATCTTTGTGAGTTCGAGGCCAGCCTGGGCTACAGAGTGAGTTCCAGGAAAGGCGCAAAGCTACACAGAGAAACCCTGTCTCGAAAAAACCAAAAAAAAAAAAAAAGAAATTAACCATCACAACTGTAAGGGGAGGCAGTTCAAACAGCTCAGGAAATAAAAATGCTTAAAAAGTTCCTTATATTTCATATATTGTTCTTGAAATATTTCATAAACTAAGATTATTTTAAAATAAAATGATTTTAAAGTGCAACTTCTCCACCCAATGTTTTTATTTCATGTCTATTGTTCCTGAATTCCTATCATACTGACAATATTACGTGTAGTTAACATTCTTAAGCTGTGTGAGATTATATCTATCCCTTTATTATTCATTCATCTATTAAATAAGCATTTACTGAATATCCATTACATTCCAAGTCATGTGGTGGGCATAGACCTGACTATGAATGAGACCCAGCACCTGCTTCCAAGGAAACAAAGAAACGGGTAACATCTGACATGGCGCAGAACAAAGGGATGGCATGTTGGAGTGTGCTCAAGGGTGACTTTCTAACAAGAATGACGTCAAAACTAAAATCAGAAGGGAATTCCACAGTGTGTGCGGGCAGCAGGGACCTGGCCGAGAAAGACGTGCAGTCAGCCATCGATTCTTCAGGGAGCTGAGAACAACTGACATGGAGATTATGCCAGAAGAAAATTGAGAGATTAGCAGAGAAGTGGGGAGGCTGGAGATGACCTTCCGAGATGCCAGGCATCACCAGGACATGTGAGATTTGCATGTCTCACACTGTTACCACCGCCTCTGGTAATGCAGTCTCAGAACTTGTGGGCACCCAAGTTTCTGGCCACACATTTCCCAGAAAGCCAAGTTTCACTGCCCCGGGTCTGCTTGATATCAGTAAAGGGACACACGTCATTTACAACTTGCCAAAAATGTTACGTTTCTTAGCCAAGTTTAGACAAGTGTCTTTTGTAAGAGTTATAAACATTGCACTTGCATATAATCTTTCATCCCCAAGTAGAAAGATATTTACAAATGGTGTCTAGCAAAATAGAATTGGATATATTTGCTGTCCCCAGAACACTTCCTCTATTCTAAACAGCCCATCACAGTGCACATCTCCTTGGCAACCTGAGGGCTCCAGGAATACACTCTCCAGTTATCCAAGCACTTATCATTGCACTCTGGCTGTCTCCGCCTTGGATGACAGGCCTTCTGTTCCCTGATGCTCACCCAGCATGACTTCACTAATTTGCTCCTAAGCAAAGATCACCCATGAGTTTTATTTTGATCATAAAGGACACTGTGTGATAGAAAGATTACTTCAAGTAATTACAGTCATTAGAAATGGGAGTGAGACAGGCATGGTGAACCAATCCCTCCATCTGGTGAGCTGTGGTTATTCCCTGTGACAGGCTGGCTGTGCTCAGCTGTACAAACTGAATGAAACGAAGCCCAGACCATCTGTCTATGGAGCCACTTTCAAGTGGTTCCTATGCACCTTGGATAAGCACTTTCATGGAGCAGTGAGGTTAGCAGCACCTGGAGTCCTCCTGGAGCCTCCTCCCCGCAATGCCGTCTGCCAAGGCCAGAGCACAAACAGAGCCGCTGGAGATTAAAGATGGCTGTTGGTTGTGTTTGGGGAGTCCTCTTATCACTGTGTAAGCTAGGTGATGCACAGTTGGTTCTTTAAGTACAAGAGACACTAAGATTAGTAATAAACACAACTATGGTTTACTAAGTGTCAAGCTTTTCACTAGAGTATTTGTATTTTTCACATTTATTTAGTGTGTGTGTGTGTGTGTGTGTGTGTGTGTGTTTGGTGTTTCTAAATCTAATGTATTAAAATATTTCACCAGTAAGATTACATTTGACCGCAAAGGGAAGAAAACCCAAACCCAAACCACAAAAACTACAATAATGTGGAGAATTTAATCTGTGTAGTAAAAGAAATCTCCTGGTGTGTCTTACAATTTATTAACAGAGTTGGAAGACAAAGAGGAGGAACGGTGAGGAAGTGAAATCAGTTTTGGGTGAAAACCAGCCCAAGATTCCCTCTAACTGCATCTCCCCATGTTGCTGCCACCATCTTCTAGGCAGTGTTTGTGAACTGCACACGTTCCAAACTGTGAAGCTCGATAACCTCTCTCTTTCAGATATCCCTCAGAGCTGAGGATTTGGGGTTCGAATGTGGCACGTATGACGTGTGCTAAGGCCCGCTGCTGGAAAGCCCCCGGTACAGTATCATTATCAAGTGTTTGACTTTTTCTCACTCTCCACTCCACCTTCCTCAGGGTTCTCCTTGCTCCTAGTCACATGCAGTCTCAATGGCTGTTGCATTTCCAGGAAGAGAAAACTCCATTGCTTCCCAAGAGTTTCTCTTTATGTGAGAAAATCTGCAACAGGAAGCAACAAATAACAAAAGAAAAAAATACCAGGTGTAGCGACACACAACTCTAATCCTAGCACTTGGGAGACTGAGGCAGGAGAATAGCTGTGAGATCTAGGCTAGGTTGGACCACAGAGAGAAACCCTGTCTTAAAAAAAAAAAAAGAAAAAGAAAAAAAAAAATCCCACAGTGCTCCTTTGTAAAATTCTCACTGACTGAAATTGCATTTTACATCATGCAACAAATCCATCATCAAGAGGAGTAAGAATAGTGAAAAACTTGAGGGTCCCTGTGTCAGAGATCTTGGGCACTAACATCTGATAGGAGCTCATTGTCCAAGGACTGAAGTGGAGGGTCTGACCTATGACCCTGTCTTTTTTTCCATCTTCCTTTCTTTTTTTTGTTTTATTAATTTTTTATTTTACATACCAACCACAGTTTCTCCTCCCATCTCCTTCACCCACCTCCTTTCTAACCCCCCCATCCACTCCTCAGAAAAGGTAAGGCCTCCCATGGGAGTCAACAAAGCATGGCATGTAGCTGGAGAGTTTCTTTCCAACTCCTGCCAAACCCCGCCAGTCCCAGAGCCCACTTATAAAATAAACACACCGACTCTTATATTACTTATAAACTGTATGGCCGTGGCAAGCTTCTTGTTATCTACTTCTTCTATCTTAAATTAACCCATTTCTATTAATCTATAAGTTGCCACATGGCTTGTGGCTTACTGGTACCTTACATCTTCCTTGTCCTGGCGGTGGCTGCAGTGTCTCCCTCTGCCTTCCTGTTCCCTCAATTCTCCTGTCTGTTAGTCCCGCCTATACTTCCTGCCTGGCTACTGGCCAATCAGTGTTTTATTTATTAACTGATCAGAGCAACACATTTGCCATACAAAACATCCCATAGCAATGGCATATCAAGTTGAGGCAGGATCAAGCACCTCCCTGCTGCATCAAGACTGAGTGAGGCATCCCACCATAGGGAATAGGTTCCAAAAACTCAGCTCATGAACCAGGGACAGACCCTGGTCCCACTGCTAGAGGCCCCACAAACAAACCAAGCTATACAACTGTCACCCACATGCAGAGGGCCTAGGTTGGTTCTGTGTAGGCTCCCTAGCAGTCTGTCTAGAGTCTGTGAGCTCCCATGAGCTAGGGTTATGACTCTGTCTTAATTAGGGTTTCTATTGCTGTAAAGAGACAACATGACCATGACAATGCTTATATAGGAAAATAATTTAGCTGGGGTGGCTTACAGTTCAGAGGTTAGTCCATTATCATCATAGTTGGCATGGCAGCATGCAGGCAGACATGGTGCTGGAGAAGGAACTGAGAGTTCTACATATTGCAGACAACAGGTAGTGTACTGTCTCACTGGGCATGGCTTGAGAATATATGAGACTTCAAAGCCTACCTCCACAGTGACACACTTCCTCTAACAAGACCACATCTACTCCAACAACGCCACACTTTGCATTAATGACACTCCTTTTGAGGATCATTTTCTTTCAAACCACCACAGACCCTATTGGTTTTCTGGGATAGCACTCTGTGATGTCTCTCATGCCACTGCTATTTAGCTCAGAGGGGGCTCCTCTCAACAGTATCAAGTACCAAGGACTATACTATAACACACACACACACACACACACACACACAGTGGGTGGTGGTGGGGGGGAATGACACATACCACTAAGCTGTGGGGATCACCAGATTTAGTAGGACACAGTCCTGTCATAAAGAGGGGTAACCACATAGACTTTTAATCATTTACTTATTTATTTCCTCATATGATCATTTATTTACTTTTAATTATCTTTTATTTATGTGTATGTTGTTTTGCCTGCATGAATGTCTGTTAATTTCTGTGTACCTGGTCACCAGTGAGGCCAGAAGAGGGCATTGGATCCCTTGGAAATGTGGTCATAGGTAGTTGTATGCTGCCATGTGGTTTTGGGGAATTTAACTCAGGTCCTCTGGAAGAGCAGCTAATGCTCTTAACCACTGAGCCATCTCTTCAGCCCATTTTTATTTATTTTTGAAACAATTTCTTAGTTAGCCAAGGCTAGCCTCAAACTGGTTACATAGCAGAGGCTGTCTTTGAACTTCTAATCATGCTGTTTCCACCTTCCAAATGCATGTATTCTCATGCCCAGTTTATTCAGGGATAAGGATCGAACCCAGGGTTTTCTTTATGCTAGTGGAGCACTTGGCCAACTGAGTTCCATCCACAGGAACACAGTTGCTTTTTATACATAGGAATACTCAAATGTAATGACTTTCACCTCTTACCTGAACACTTATTACAAGTGATTACTATGTTTCTGCAGTCTGACATGATAGCTAAACCTTATCTTTCTTCACATATTCACAGTTTCTTATTAAATATCCAAGCAATCTCAATAATGTGATTTTCCTTTCTTTATTAAGTAAGAACTTACACTTTTTCACTTAGAAGAAATAAATTACGGTGTCAGATGTTTCCTGTCCCAACTGCCTGGTCCCAAATAATCACTCAGAGGCTGAATATAAATTATAAATGCTTGGCCAATAGCTCAGGCTTGTTACTAGCTAACTCTTACATTTTAAGTTAACCCACACTCCTTACTTATGCTCTGCCATGTGGCAGTACCTTTATTAGCATGGCTCATTCACCTCCTGCTTCCCCTGCATCTGGCTGGCGACTCCTGATTCCACCCTTCTCTTTCTCAGCATTCTCTTTTTGGCTTTCCTCCTAAACTTATTCTGTTTGGCTATTGGCCGTTCAGCTTCTTTATTAAATCAATCACAGTGACAAATCTTCACAGTGTACAAAAGGATTATTCCACACCATCGAGGCTTTGCCTCTGCACGTGGGAGGCCAGTGCTAGGGCCCTTTTCTACTGTCACTCTGATACTGCAACAAATAGCCTGATAAAAAGCACCTTAGGGGAAGAAAGCTTTATGTCACCTTAAAATTCCAGGTCACAGTCCATTACTGAGTGAAGTCAAGGCAAGGACTTAAAAGATGGCCTCCTTGCTATTCCACACAGCATTACACTCAAACAAGGAATTCACTACTTTACAACAGTTGTGCAGCAGGAATTGCTCACTCTTGTGGCTTTCACAGTTGACTATGGATGGAGGGAGGTACTTATTTACTGGTGTTTATTGATTCATATTTATGCTTGGGTCATACTGTCTACTAACCTTTTTACGGAACATGACTGTGTGCTAAGAATCTTTACAGCAATTCACCTGCCTCCAATTAGCATGCTTATTGTCACATGTGGAAAAAGAAAGAGAGCCCATTGTGGTGATTCACAGCTGCAATTATGTGTTTAGCTGCAAGCAAGAGCTATGTAAGAAGCACAAGAATCTTTCTTTCCATTTAAAGGATGCTAGTAAACAGTGTTTCCCTCAACACCTGCCCTTATACTTCTGCTTTCCCTGTCTCAACAGCAATATCTCAGAGCCTACAGTGCAGCAGGGCCCATCTAAGGTATGCTGTGATTGTCTGTACTTTGGGCAGAAAAAAGTTCTGATAGATTTGTCAGCCCACATGAATTAGTTCCACATGACCACCTGAGGATAAGGGATGGAAAACACTTGTTAAGACACAGGAAAAGTTACTTGGCTGTCACAGACAGGAGTGCTGCAAAGAAATGGAAATGTTGGAAGACAATTTTTGTAGGTACTTTTTGCTTCCTTGGTGTCATTTTGTGTGTGTGCGCACTCACGTGTGGAGAATCATTCTGACTTCTACACAAGGCTCAATGTCTGATATGAGGAAGGTATCATAACTCACCTATCTTTCTCCCCCCCCCCTTTTCCTCCTATAATATAAAAATCACGGGCTCCCTAAGATCATCTGAAAAATTCAATGCACAAAAATAACACGACAAGTGTTCTTTTATCTGTAAAATAAGCATACTATGTGTCAACCATTCTAAAAGGAAAAGCAAATGAGCCAGATCCAAGTATCTCTGAACATCCCACCGAGGATAAACAGAGACTCATATGCAAACTGACACTAATGATCTCTCAAGAAGTCCACAGTTCAATATCATTGGTCAAATACTATCAATAGCATCTCTGTCCCCACAGTGGAAACTTGTAGACCTGTAAGGTTCTTATATCCTGGAGGCTACAAGGCTTCTATCTTAATATGCTATGTGAGAAACCCAATTGGTTTATGTTTATATTGAGAGAGAGAGAGAGAATATGTTCATGGGGGGGGCAGCATGCGTGTGCCAGGGTGCAGTTAAGAAGGTCAGAGGACAACTTGTGAAAGTCAGATCTGTCCTTCCTGCATGGGGGTTTTGGGGATCAAACTCAAACTGTTGGGCCTCTGAGCCATCTTGCTAAATCCAGATACAGTTACTGTTTAAAGGAGAAGTAAGAATTTATTTATATACATTTATCATTTCCTTAAATATGCTTAAAGTAATTCTGAAAGGAAGAAAAAGAAATTAGGGTAGGGAATGGGGTAGAACCAGTCAGAAGAACTAAAAGAAGTGTGAACATCTTTAGCAGAAGAGGTAGTTCAGTTGGTAGAGCTCTTGCCTAGCAAACTTAAGGTCCTGAGTTTGATTGCCAGAACTATGTAAAAAATAGGTGCAGTAGCACACACCCTAAATCCAAGCCCTTGGGAAGTAGAAGCTACCAGACCAGAAATCCAAGGTCATCTGAATTCACTACAGAGTGAATTGGAGGCTAGTCTAGAACACATGAAACTCTGTCCCCAAAAGAAAAAAAGAAACCAAGCAAGGTGGTGCACACCTTTAATCCCAGCACTCCAGAGTCAGACAGGAGAGTTACTGTGAATTTGAGGTCAGACTGGTCTACACAGCAAGTTCTAGGACAGCCAGGACCACAAAGAGAGACCTATCTCAAAAATAAAATAAAATAAAACAAAGCAAAATGAAAGAAAAAGGAAGTGTGAACTTTTTTGACAGAGTTGGTTAACTAGAGCTTGTTCAGTGTAAAGATGAATTTACACTGGTATCAGAGGAGGAGAGTGGGGGCTTTCACAGAGGAGCAGGAGTAACAAGACCACTCACACACCTTCTTCTTCATCTCAGTGCCCCAAAAATTTACTTTACACGCATGCATACACCTGCACCAGCACATGTTGTACTGATCCAGGCTCAACAGCAGAATGGAGAAGAAATAAAAATCAATAAACAAAATAATAAAGTAAAATGCCCACTTCTAAAAGCTAACAGAAAATAAGCTAGAAAAAAATCAATAAAAATGTCTTTAGGAGCCTCTGAGTCAGTAACCAGAGATTGAGCATTGTGGCAATAAGTTCAAAAAGAGGAGAAGGAGGGTCATCTTGAAAAAAATATTCAAAAAATAATGACAATTTTTTCCCAAGGTTCACAGCAGATATAAACTTTCAAATTCAAGAAGCTGAACAAATGCTATAATACTAAAGAAACCAACACCAAGATATAACAGAGGCAAACTCCACAAAACCAGAATCAGAAAAATGAACCTTGAAAGCAGAGAGAAGGAATGTCATCATCCAAAGGGGGAAATCCATACAGGAGGCGCCTCGTTATGCACTGCAATGGTCAGTGGTTGACCTTTTTCCAAGGTCTGAAATAGAAGAGCTATCACCCCAAAAGTCTATGTCCAATGCAACTGCCTCTAAAAATGAAAAAATCCAAGAGTGTAGCTCAGTGGTAGATAACTTGATACCATACACATGCCCTGGATTAACACCTAGAGCCATCCCCGTCCACAAAACTAGAACAAATAGAAATTGAAAGTAAAATAACAGACTTATATCAAACGTCAATCATTGTGTTGAATTTTACTCTGTTACTATGATAAAGCATTCTGACCAAAAGCAAATTAGGGGAAGAAAGTGTTTATTTAAACTTACACTTCCAGGGAACAGTTGGTCATTGAGGGAAGCCAGGGCAGGAACTTAAGCAGGACCTTCAAGCATAAACCATGGAGGAATGTTGCTTGCTGGCTTGCCTCTATCATTCCCAGCCTCATGCTTAGCTAGCTTTCTCATACAACTCAGAAGCACTTGCCATGGGATGGTGCCACCCACAGTGGGCTGAGCCCCCTGCATTAATTAATAATCAGTACAGTCCCCTCATATGACCTAGACCAGCAGTTCTCAATCTGCAGATTGCTACCCCTTTAGGGATTGAACAATCCTTTCACTGGAATTGTCTAAGACAACCAGAAAACACCAATATTTACATTAGAATTCATAATAGAAGTAAAGTTACAGTTATAAAGTAGCAGTGAAAATAATTTATGGTTGGAGGCCACCACAACCCTGCAGCATGCCCCCCCAAATTAATTAAAAACAAAAGAAAACCAACAAAACCCACCTTGCTCCTCGTCTTTCCAACACCTCTTCACTCATCCCAGTGGCATTGGGAGCTGCTATGTGTCACAGGCTTGCAGCATTAGGAAAGTTGAATACATTGCAAATATATCAAGTTGGCAAAACCAACTAGGACAAAATGTACAGTTTAAATACACCAACGAAAGGATCAGTGATTGAACTGATGTGGTGGCACTCACTTATAATCCACACACTCTGGAGGCTGCACCACAGCTTCAAGGACATTCTTGGCTACAAAAGAAGACCTTCTCTCAAAAAGGCAAAGGGAAAAGTAGAGCAAAATAATGTGACCTGGGGTTTGAGAGAGGCAGTTAAGAGCAATTGCTAATCTTGCAGAGGACCCAGGTTCAGTTCCCTGCATCAGCATTGTGGCTCACAACCATCTGTAACTCCAGTTCCAAGGGATCTGACATTGTCTTTGAACTACGTGAGCACCGATCATTCACACAGTAAACATACATAGGCACTCGCACACATACATAAAATAATTTCTTAAAATCTTTTTTAAAATTTAAAAGGGGGATAGATGCAATGGCACACAACTTTAATTCCTGCCCCAAGGAAGCAGAGGCAGATGGACCTCTGTGAATTCAAGGCCAATCATATCTGCACGGCAACCTCTAGGCCAGCCAGGGCTACATGGTAAGATCCTGTCTCTAAATAAATAAGTGAATTTAAAAATAAAAATAAATCTTTAAAGTAATCTAAGAGAAAATTAAAATATTCAGGAAGCTAAAAGAAAATGAAATACAGTATGTCAAGGAGTTGGAGCTTAAGAGCACTTGCTGCTCTTGCAGAGAGCCCAGGTTTGGTTCCTAGCGCCCACACTCACGACCGTCTGTAGTCCGAGTTCCAGGGGATCTGGCACCTTCTTCTGGCTTCTGTGGGCACGGGGCACACAGATGGTACACATACATACAGGCACAACACCTTTACCCACTAAATAAACAAACAAATAAATAAGTGAAAATATGATCTATCAGTGGAATGAAGCCAACGCAACAGTGAGAGAAATTAACAGCATCCAATAGGTTTTGTGGAACTTGTTTTTAGATTACTTAAAAGTTTTTTCATACAATGTACTTTGATCATATCCTCTCCAACACACACACACACACACACACACACACACACACACACACACACAAACACACTTTGTGTTGGTCAACTATCCCTGAGCATGGGGCCTAAACTGGAGTGTGGTTGATATGCCCAGTGTAACTCCATTGAAGAAAATAGATTTCCTTTCTCCCAGGCAGTATTAATTAGCTTCTTGGTTAGAGGTAGGATTTTGTCTTCCTGGAAAGCACCAATATTAGAGATGTGCGCAGCTACTTGAATGGATCTTAGTGTCATCATATTGGTTGAAAAGAAGCCATGTTCCAGGTTCAATCTTCAGGATTCTGTTTACAGGCATTTCTGGCTCTGCAAAACAGATGAACAAAGATAGGAAAGAAAGCTGGGGCTGCCAAAGCTTAAAGAGCACCAGAGTAGAATTCCTGTAGGACTTTCTTGGGATCTGCCTAGTTATCTTTGATTGTCAACTTGACACAGAGAGTCATCTGAGAAGAAACACCCAACCGAAGGATTGCCTAGATCAAGATGTCCTGTGGGCGTGTCTGTGAGGAACTGTCTCGATTATTAACTGATATAAGAGCATGCAGCGCACTGCAGGCAGCACTATCCCCTGGACAGAGCTATATCAGAAAGCTATCTGAGTACAAACCATTCTGTTAGCTGGTGAGCAGCCTCTCCCATGGTTCCTGCTGCACCTCCTCAGCTGAGAAGGGAATTCGTGGTGGGAGGTAATGCTGTGTGGAAGAGCAAGTAGATCTGCCTTCAAGTTCCCACTCATGTTCTTGTGTTCATGTCCCTCAATGATGGGCTGTAACTGTGAGATGAAATAAACCCTCTTCTCCTTTTAAGTTGCTTTTGGTCAGAGTATATTATCACAGCTGTAAAAAGGAATTAAAACAGGACTATAGAGTGTTAGTATGATAATGAAATTCATGGTATAGAAGTTGTACTGTTTCTTGCAGTGTGGTTTCTATACAAATATGTATGCACTTGTGGTAAAATGACATAGAATAAATACACCAATAATGAGTTCCTAGTTTTTAGATTGTTCTGTAATTATGAAAGATGTGACCTTAGAGTGATGAATATGCATTACCCCTCTGTAGTATCTGTGCAATTTCCTGTGACTCCTTAATATTGCAAAATTAAAATTATTTTTAAATGAAGCAAACACAGCCTTTCTTAATAAAATTGGATTTGGGCCTGGATATATTGTTCAGTAGTTAAGAGAGATTTATGTTCTTTTGGAGGACAAATTTGGCTCCCAGCACTCGTGTAATCTTTGATCCATTTTGAATTAATATTTGTATAGGGTGAGAATGTGGGTATAATTTCATTCCTCTCTTGTGGAGATCTGAGTTCCTAAGCACCATTCACTGAAGAAGCTTTTTTTCCCCCAGTATATGGATTCTCTTTTGACAGTTTTGTCCAAGATTGAATGACTGTGGCCATGAGGATGTGTTTCTGGATCTCTGTCCTATCCTGTTTGAACCTGTTCTGCACCAGTGCCACACTGTCACTGTCACGATGGAAATTGTGTACAATTTGAAGTCAGGAGCTTAATTGCTTTAGCTCTCCGGATTCCATATGAAATGGTTTTGTTTTGTTTTATTTTTTCCTTCTGACTTTTAGAACAAGAAAAGAGTCTCTTTTTAGGCATCTTTAATCACTTTCAACCACATCATTTGCTGATTCTTCTTTCATGGTTTCCATTACCTCTTGTCTGATTTCTTCTGCCATGACTTCCTCTAGAAGTCTGTGCTTAAATCCTCCTAGTCAGAGAAATCACTGCTTCCAAAGACAGACTTTCATTTTCTGTTTTTCATTTTTTCATATAGTCTCTCCAAATATATCCCTGGATGGCATGATACTCACTATGTATTCCAGGATAGCCTCAAACTTGTGGCAATCCTCCTGCCTCAGCTTCCTAGGTACTGAGATTATAGGTGTGTGTGGTGCACCATCATGCCCAGGTGACATCATGTTTCTTCTTGAGAATTTTTGTTGTGAAGAAGCCAATAAATGCGGCAGGATTTTCCATCATCAATCATTTGGATTTGGTAGAAATCGATGCTGAATCAAGATTGGAACCCAGATCTCCTGTTACAAATCTCTGCTTCTGTTAAACACCAGCTTTTTGTATCACTCTTGCCTGTAACTCATCTAGTATAAATCAAATCTACTCTGGACTCTGTCCATGAGGATTGAGTAACCACAGCAGCAGCCAGCTCTCAGAACAGCCTTTAATTTAAAAAGAAAAAAAAAGGTTACATATGCCTGTAATCACAGCACTTGAGATCTGAAACCTGAAGCTGGGGAATTGTAGCTTCCAGACTAGGCTGAGCTACACAGCAAAACCCTATCTTGAAAATACAACCAGGAAAAAAATGGAAAGGAAGGGGGGAGGAAAAGCAAGCAAGTAAAACCAAACAAAAGGATGGGAAGAAGTGGGGGGAGGGAAAGGAGGAGGAAGACATGAGGAAGAGAAAGAAAGGAAAGAAGGTTCCACTCACTCTTGGTGGGGGAACAATTTCAAATATGAATATTTATGGTGATTAAAGGCAAAAATGGAGCTGGGCGTGGTGGTGAACACCTTTAATCCCAGGCAGAGCAGGAGGATCTCTGGGAGTTCAAGGCAGCCTGTAAGGATTATGTCCTTAATTACGTCACTAGTCTGTGACGGGGTCCCAGCCTAAAAAGCGGGCATGCCCTCTGTGCCCTCTCTCTTTCCACACTCTCTCCTTCCATATTCTCCCCACTTGGCACGGTCTCTCTCTCTCTCTCTCTCTCTCTCTCTCTCTCTCTCTCTCTCTCCCTTTCTCTCCCAATAAAGCTCTAGAAAGGTAACCATGGCTTGTGACTCTTCCGTCACCCATACATCCAGCACTCTCCTCTGTCGGCATGACCACCACGGGCGGCAGCCAGCCACGAGCACCACAGCTTAACCAACACAGCCTGGTCTGCATTGTGAGTTCAGGACAGCCAGGGCTACATAGAGAGGCCATCTCAAACCCATGAGGAAGAAAGGAGGGGGAGGAGACAGTGGTGGATCAACAAACAGAATGAGAACTTCAAACACAAACAAACTGTGTGATGCTGTCAGCATCTGTGATGTCACCACAGCAGCACCACAAAACACTTTGTATTTTGGGCGTTCGTTCCTTTAATTATATCTCCGATTACTGTCATTTCAATAATTCCATTCCTTGTCTGTGAGAGGCACAGATGACCATGGTGAAGAACACAGCAGAAGCCATCTATCTGCTGGTCTCCTTTGTGCACATCAGGAAAACAGAGTCTGGAGTGGTTAAAGGCCTAGTCCAGATGTGGCAGCAGCATGGTAACAGAGCACAGTAGATAAAAACCCAAGTCTCGGGACTGAGTTTCAGCTTCAGTGGTCCAGAAACCACAGCAAGTACTAGGAACCAAGAGGCATGAAGCAGACCAGCAGTGAAATCTGGGAGACAGAGTGAAGCACCAGACCATCAGAACAAAGGAAAAAGAAAATGGTGGTGGGCTGGAGTGATGGCTTGGAAGTTAAAGAGTGCTTGCTGCTCTCTCAAAGGACCTGAGTTCAGTTCCTAGCACCCACACTGAGTGACTCACAGCCATCAGTACCTCCACATCCAGGGATCCAACTCTCTTTTCTAGAATAGTACCTGCGCACACACATACACGTAATTATTTTAAAAAGATGGTGTCAGTTAAATAAAATACATGGGAGCCTATGGGCTGGAGAGATAGCTCAGCAGTTAAGAGCGCTGGCTGCTCTTCCAGAGGTCCTGAGTTCAATTCCTAGCAACCACATGGTGACTCACAACCATCTATAGTGGGATCTGATGCCCTCTTCTAACATAAAGTTGTACATGCAGGTAGAGGGCTCATATGCATTAAATAAATAAATAAATCTTTAAAAAAAAAAAAAGATGGTGTCAGACATAAGGCTGGAACTAGAGGGAGGAAGAAACCTGGATGATCTCACTCTGTGCGTTTAAATCACCAACACTTAGAGCAGCACACCCACATGGGTTCCTCTCCTTTTAAAACTGTACAGTATCTGAACTGTACCCTAAAAATGCCTGAAGGTTCCCTGCCCAAGTGTGACTTTGTACTTGACAGCCTGTGGGACTGCCACCAACCCTGTTCTACTCTGTGACCAAAATGAGACCAATAATTTGACCTTCCAGAGATGACCTCAAAGGGCTGCTGCAAAACCCAGAGAATCATGGATTTGGTGGGAAGATTAAAATTATAGCTTTCCTCATAGGCTTTTAGAAGTCCACAATTATGCCTGGAGTAGCACAACATAATCGCTATTTTACTCTATTTTTCTTATGTGTACATGATTTTGTTTTGAATATCCTCCAAATGCCAAAATTAGACTTGAAAAGTAATGTTTTGTGCTGTCTTCTGCTTTTGACCAGTTTTTTTTTTCTTCAGGAAACAGAGATAGTCACAAGATTTTTGCTCCCTGACACTCTACAAATACTGTAAACTGAAAACAGTATTCAGATGTTCAAAAATCAGTGTAATTAACATCACACACAGAGACACAGGCACCAAAAAACCCATTACCAACACAACCCAAGGTTGAATATCTTTGATGACACTGAGATGGACCCAGCAAAACCTTTCTGCTTCAGGGGTCTTTGTAGTAGCTTGCTATGTGTGCTGTGCGATGACCCAGGAGCCAGCTAAACTCATCCTGTGTCCCTCTATGTTGCTTGGATTCCAATGGCTCCCTCTGGGGAGGGGGTGAGAAGCTGAGGTATCAACGGCACAGACACCAGGAGTCTGTTGAAGGTCAATAACAAACTCATTTATTCAATAACAGGGAAGGCCTTATATACCCTCCTCCCAGCACTCAGTCTGTGTGATCATCCCTCATTGGCTGGGCATGATCAGGAACTCTGACCGCTCCTGTTGCTAGGCCCTCAGGCAGACTCCAGGTTAGCTCATAAGGAGTGCATTATGTGCATGCCTTGGCAATTGGTCTGAGCCAATTTCCTCGACCCTATGGGCCTGTCCTACTACACCTCCACAATTCATTACAGATTACCCTGAAGCTAATAATTCCAGCTTCTTGAGACCACATTGCAAGGAAACATTCAGCGATAGGAAGCCTGTGAGAACACTCCATTTCTTCACTAATAAACAAACACTAACACTTTGCCTTTAATTTTACTATGGAATTTGGTTGTCATGAATATATATCTAATCAGTCACATTTTGTTCATGTTTAAAAACTTTGAGTAACTTTCCATCATTTCCAGAACAGTGTTCTGCTCTCCTCACACACCAAAGAAGCTTTTCCTGCCCAGCTGTGGGTTCTCTTCTGACAGCTTCCTTCTTGCACTCCATCCATTCCACTGCTGCGGGCTACACTTGGCATGCATTCACCCTTCTTCCTCATTGTCACCTGTGGAGTTTGTGGTTTAAATGCCTTGTTTGCATGCAATTGCCCCACCAGTTGGAAATCAGGTCATCCTTACATGTACCCTCAAATTACTTCTCAGTCACCTGTCTGACATATGCCAAGGTATACCCCAGACCTGGGGGCTCCCAAAAGGAAATCCTGGAGGTTGGATTTTCAGGATGGTTTGATATTCACCAATGCAAAGTATTTCAAAAGATAAGGATAGAGAGGAACATAAAGATAACTTTTTTCATTGACTGCCGTACTGTATGTGAGTACACATTTGTTCTGAGTGCTGATATTAAGGTGGAACTAGGGGGGTGGTCCAAACTTGAATTGCAGCACTCAAGCTCAGGTTAGGAGAGGCTAAGGCTCAAGTTGTCTTCTTTCTTGTTTTCTTTTTAACCTTTTAAAAATATCACTTCATGTAAACTCCCGAAGGTCAGATTTGAATCTTAAATTCAAGTCCAGCCCTGGTTCTCACTCCATTCTCGACCCCATTCAACAGTGTGAGGTACTCTGTGTGTGTGTGTGTGTGTGTGCGCGCGTGTGCGTGTGCGTGTGTGTGTGTGTGTGTGTTCAAATCCAATATTTTAACTAAGCTTAAAGTTCTAGTAATCCGTCATCCACAGGGAGACATATATGCATAAGTATTTGTTTCTCCTAGTGCAAAATTGGGAAAACCTGAATATTATCTAATTGAGACTTTGATTAATGAAGCATACACAGCCATTCAATGGATACATTAGGAGCTGGGGATGCTGCTCAGTTGGTAGAGTGTTTGTGTAGCATGCATGAAGCCCTGGGTTTGATCCCTAGCACCTCATAAACCAGCATGGTAGTGCAGGCCTGTAATCCCAGCTACTGGGAGGCAGAAGCAGGAGAGTATCTCTGAGTTTGAAGTCAACTTGTCTATATAGTCAGTTATAGGCTAGCCAGGGCTGCATAGTGAGAACCTATCTCAAAAGTAGAAAAAAATAAAACTCATGCTCTAGCTGGTGAGATGACGTCTTAGAGTTTTATTGCTGTGAAGAGACACCATGACCACAACAACCCTTATAAAAGGAAGCATTTAATTGGGGCTGTGCTGTGGATGATTGATTGATAAATAAAACACTGATTGACCAGTAGCCAAGCAGGAAGTACAGG
>CABHPH010151644.1:0-20256 GCA_902168325.1 Peromyscus nudipes
AGGCAGCTCAAACAGGCATCGGTCCTTGGCCAAGAGATGCTAGACTCAAGTCCAGGTACTTGTTGGTAGGACCAGAACCCAGATCTCCACCGACCCAGAACAAATGGTGCCCATTTTACAGACATGCCCAGGGATAGGAATCAATGACCCTGAGGAGCTCAAAGGGGAGCTGGCGCAGGGACAGAGATGGCTGAGGGTTCCGTCCCTGCCCATCAGGTCCCATGGGACTCTCCATATGCCATATTGGTGACACTGAGCATCTCTCTGCAGGTTCAGATAGCCTACCACTCCAGCCATGAGCAGTTGCCCCTGGCCTATGCCGTGCTCTACCTCACCTGTGTGGGTAAGCCGGGCGGGGCTGAGGGTGTGGCCGGGAGCCCTGTGAGGACTGCTGATGGACTGTTAGGAGCTGGCCACGCAGCTCTACAGTAGAATACCCTCCCTGCCTTTGCAAGCAGAGTTTGGCCCCAGGGACACATGCATGCTAAAGTGCAGTGCTTACAATGCTTATGGAGTCAGATGCAAGCATTGTCGGGGCGGGGGTGGGGGGAGCGACAGAACTCGGGTAATTTTATTCTCCAATCACTGTGACAAGATGGTGGACTCTCACCAGCACTACGTGGGTGGAAGGAGCCCTTCACAGAAGAATAGGTGTGGAGGGATTGCAGCCACAGAAAACATGCTTTGCTCCATGTGATCGGTTATAAACTATACAGAAGATGATCACAGAAGAAGACAGTGTCAGGGTCACTGAGTGGGGCGGCTCTGGGGGCTGACCTTGTCCCCACCCTGGATTCAGTGATTGGGATGTCAAGTTCTTGGTTTATGACTGCATTTAATGTGCACAGTTGGGTACGTGTAGTGATTTTTGCTTTTGTTTTTGAGATAGGGCTTTACTATGTAGCCCTGGCTGGCCTAGAACTAGCTATGTAGATCAGGCTGGCCTGGAACTCACAGAGATCCACCTGCCTCTGCCTCCCAGTAGTGAGATTAAAGGCGTGGGTCATCACACCTGGCTTCCATTTTATTTTTTAAGGTAGGGTTTCTCCATGAACCTGGAGCTCAACAATTCAGCCAGCCTGGTTAGCCAGCAAGACTCTAGGGTTCTCCTGTTTCCCCCTCCCATGGAGACTGTCCCCAGCCACCTGGGCTCAGTGCTACTGTGCCCCACACAGCAAAGGTTCTGGGGTTTCAGAACATGTTACGTTCAAGGAAAACTTCCTGCAGGGGCAACCTTTGGTCTATTCTTTGCTCCAACCCTCCTTCCTCCCCAAAGCCCCTCCCCTTGCCCAAGGATGGGAAGTTCCAGGGCCCCATCCTCTGGGCGTCTCCTGGGGGATGGTACCCATCTACCTGGCCCCAGATGACTGAGATGGACACCATGGTCTATCATGGGGACTCACCTGCTGCTGCCTCCCAACAGATATCACCCTGGACTGTGACGTGAATTGTGAGGGCCGACAGGACAGGAGCTTCGTGGATAAGGTGGGCTTCTGGTTGAACCTTAGACAGGGGTGGCAGGCGTGGAGTTCCTGTGCTCCAGGTCAGAGCGGTGAGGCCATATGAGTGTCCCTATTTCCTCCCAGTTGACTCGAGGTTGAGGTAGCCTTATAAGTACCAGGCATGGCTAGAGTCATCAGCAAATGGGACCATAACATGGGTTCCCAGTCCTTAGCTATCCTTGATTGAGGAGAAGAAAGTTCTAGGTGTGTAAAGTAGGGCAAGGGTTATGAAACTTAATAAATAAAAGCTTTGTCAAGCATGCCTTTGGTCCTAGCACTCGGGGCAGAGGCAGGTGGATCTCTGAGTTCAAGGACAGCCTGGTCTACAGAGTGAGTTCCCGGACAGCTAGGACTACACAGAGAAACATTATCCCCCCAAACAAATAACTAAATAACTAAATAAGAGCCAGACTGTAAATGCTTCAGGCCTTGTGGCCTATACTACTTTGAAACAGTCAGTTCATGCATAAACTGATCATGGGACTTTGTTCTGATAAAACTTTATTGATAAAAACAGGCGCTGAGCGGATTTGTCCTACAGGTAGTAAATGTGAGGACCCAGATCTGGGCAGAAAGAGCAGCCTACTGAACAAGACACTATTAAAGGTCTTTGATGCGGTCTTGGTAGTGCTGATGCATTGGGGGTTTAGACGAAGCCAAGGTGGCTGGAATGGCAAGGACTTCTGGGAATGCCTGAGCTGGGTGGGGGAGGGATTCCATTAACCAGAACAGGACTTAAGCTGGAGGGATGAGAGAGGAGTCAAGAAGTTACCCATAAAAAAAGAGGGCCATGGCCAGGGGCACAGCTCACAGCCAGCCGTGATGGACAGCCTTATGGACGGGACTTGACGGTGTAAGCACTAGGGTGCCGTTGAAGTTTCTGGAGCAGGAGCTGCTTCAGTGGAAGTGGACATCTCACAGGATAGGTGAAGGCTCAGGAGGCTGACCGACCGGGAGGCACTCAGCAGGAGGCCTGTCCTGGGTCTGTCTGGAGCCCCTGTGGCCAGCTGTGTTTTCTCATTGACAGAGTCAGTGGGTGTGGGGGCCTGATGGGTATGGAGCCATCCTGCTGGTGAACTGTGATCGGGATGATGTGGGCTGTGATGCCCAAGACAACTGTGACCAACATGTGAGCTGCCTGAAAGGTGAGCATGCTATGGCAGCCCCGTCTCTGGGTACCCAAGGTCCCTCCTCAGTTACCCCACAGGGGTTCCTACCCCCCGGGAGGGGCTCTGAGGGTGGGCAGGGGAGGGTCAGAGTTCACCATGAGATTCTTCAGAAGCCCAGGCTGCCTCTCTGCAGTCCCCAGTGCTTCCTGCAGGAGAGAAGGGGCTGCTAGCATTGTTTGAGTACCTACTGTGTGCAAGGCCCTTCCCTCAGATCTTTCTTTAATCATCCAAGGGGGTGAGGGTCGCTACCCCAGTTTAGAGAGGAGAGGGCTGAGACTCACAAGTCAGGAGGGTCCCCCAAACTGCACACCCAGCCTGTGGACTGCCAACCCCACATCCAGACCCCTTCCCACTGGATCTCTGATCTGTGTTGGAGTGAGGTCCTGCACTGTGCTCACGAGAGTTCCCTCTAAAGCAGGCATCCCCTGGAGATGGAAAGGGGTGTGGCTTGCCCAGTAAGATGCCCATGTGGCTTTCAACTCTATTCTGGGCACATGAGGATATGTGGGCCCACAAAGAGGGCATGGAGTAGGGCAGTGTCACATGTACACACACGCCTTTCTCGTTCACACCAGTGGATTCGAATATCTCCCCGAGCTGAGGCTGGGATCCCCAACCCCTGACACCCCGTGCCTGGGTGGAGCTGCTGTCAACCCCCTCTGTCTGGCTCCACAGATCTGGAAGACATGTCCATCATGGTCCTCCGGACCCAGGGACCTGAAGCCCTCTTTGATGACCACAAACTTATCCTCCACACCTCCAGCTGTGACGCGGAGCGGGCACGAGTCTTCCACGTCTGTGGTAAGTGTATACTGAGCACCCAACCGGGGAAGCCTCCTCTGTCTCCCCGCCATGGGCAGATGTGAGAGATCAGCTCAGGTTCTGGCAATGCCCTGGCGTCAGAGCAATCGGAAGTGTAGGCTGTTTGTTTGGTGTGTGTGTGTGTGTGTGTGTGTGTGTGTGTGTGTGTGTGGTATGGAGCCCAGAGGACAACCTCGAGTATCATTCCTCAGGTACGGTCTTGTTTTGTTTCTAAGTCAGATTTCCTCACCAGGTTTTTAAACCTGAGTTTTGGGCACAGAACTTAGGTGTGTTCTCATGCTTGCACATCAAGAACTTTATCAGGGGCTGGAGAGATGACTCAGTGGTTAAGAGCACTGCCTGCTCTTCCAGGGGACCTGAGTTCAATTCCCAGCACCCACAACTGTCTGTAACTCCTGTTCCAGGGGATCCGATACCCTCACACAGACATACATGCAGGCGAAACACCAATGTACACAAAATACAAATAAATTATATATATATATAAAAAGAGAACTTTATCAGTTGAGCCATCATCTTTGCAGCCTGTAGAATGGGCTTCTCTACAAGACCCCTGAAGTGGGTTTTTATTTGTTTGGTTTGGTTTGGTTTTGGTTTTTAGGGACAGAATTTTTCTGTATAGCCCTCACTTTCCTGGGACTCACTCTGTAGACCAGGCTGGCATCGTTGAACTCAGAGATCCTCCTGGCTCTGCCTCCCAAGTGCTGGGATTAAAGATGTGCACCACCGCCACCACCACCCGGTTGTGGAGCTGCTTAATGCAATTTGCATTCATATATTTTTAGATTTATTTTTATTTATGTACGTGGGGGAAGGGTATTGCACACGTGTGCAGATGCTCATGGAGGCCAGGAGAGGCTATCAGATCCCCTGGAGCTGAAGTTTCAGGTGGTTATGAGCCTTCCAACATGGGTGCAGGGAATTGAACCCCAAGTCCTCTGCAAGAGCAGCAAGCACTCTTGACCACTGAGCCATCTCTCCAGCCCCATCTGCATTTTCTTGTTTGAAAGATGGTGAGAGACAGCACGCTGGGTTAGGGTAAACATCACTTGTCTCTTAGAAAAGAGAGCTCTTCTCCACCATGCCCATTGGGGCTGTGCCTCATTTCTCCTTTGCTGGGGGTGAGAGAGGAAGGGCTCCTTTGAAGGGCTGTTTGCCTTGCACCTGGGTGAAACTGCTCAACTCTCCTGAGATCTTCACATTCCCTGAGCAGCCCAAGAGTCACAACCACTCCTCTTCTCATAGGTCCCGAGGATTCCTGTGAGGCCTATAGGTGTGTTCTGGGCCCAGACAGGGTGTCCTACCAGGTACCCCGCCTCAACGGTGATGAGGAGCGCTTCTTTGTAGAAGGCCTCTCCTTCCCTGATGCGGGCTTCCCAGGGCTCATCTCCTTCCATGTAACCCTTCTGGATGACTCCAATGAGGTAAGGGTAGCCCAGCAGAGGGTGAGACGAATGTGCTTGGCAGATGTAATTAAAGGCCTCACACTCCCTCATTACTCTACTACAGGGTCTCTTGTAGCCAACTTGATCTTAAACTCACTACATAACCAAAGATGACCTTGAACTTCTAACCCTCCTGTCTCTGCCTCCTGAGTGCTAGGATTTTAGGCATGCACTGCCATGCCCCCTTTTATACAATGGTGGGGATAGATCCCAGCACTCTTCCAGAGGAGCTACATCCATAGCCCAAACCAGGGGATTTTTTGAGAACCCTAGGGGAGGGCCTTCAGAGAACCAGAAGTCTTGTCCAACCATGGGACTCTTGAGTCCAACACTCTGTCTTGGCCCTCCTGTGAAGGACTTCTCTGAGACCCCAATCTTCACTGACACCGTGGTGTTCCGGGTGGCGCCCTGGATCATGACTCCCAGCACCCAACCGCCCCTGGAGGTGTACGTGTGCCGGTGAGTCTGGGTGGAGTCCTAGCCTTGGAGTCGGCTCTGTTCCTGGGCCCTGGCTCTGAGTTCCTCCTTCCTCTGGGATTGCTTACAGGGTGAGGAATAACATGTGTTTTGTGGAAGCTGTGGAGGAGCTGGCCAGGAAGGCAGGCTGCAAACTCACCGTCTGTCCTCAGGCGGAGAACCGCAATGACCGCTGGATCCAGGTAAGCAGCGTCACAGGCGGCCCCACTAGGATTGCATCCTGCAAGGAAATACCCAGGAGGACCCAGGGCTCCCTGACTCCAGAGTCCTCGTTCCAAAATTTCTCTTACCTCTAGGTAAGGTGGCAGAAGCCACACACTCCCAGCCCACAGCTGGGCTGAGAGGCAGTTTGTCCCTCAAGGGAACATTAGGTAGCATCTGGAGACATTGTGGTTGTCACACAGGGTGGGGAGAGGGATCGGCCTAAAGGCCTAGAGTCCCATAACGACGCTAAAACTCCAGTGCCAAGGTAAGTCCCACAGGGAACAATCTGGTCCAATGCATCAACAGCACGGGGCTGGGAAGCCCCACTGTGGTGAATGACTGTTTCAGAACCCCTAGAGTCTGGGATATAAGGGGGTACCAGAGTGCCAGAGGGGACTGGAAGAAGCCTTACTGTTTCTGCTGGGGGAATGGATGGATGGATGCGGGGGGGGGACGGGGCCGGGGGGGGGGGCTTCGGGGGGGGGCCCCTGGGGAGGATCTTCCAAGGAAAAGGCCAGGAGGGAGGGGCCAGGGAAGGGGCCTCTGTGTGCGCTGGACTAGATCCCACAGACTGGGAATGTGGGGAATATTCACGGCTGTTCCCAGGCACTTCCCCCACAGGCCCTGCATAGCATCACTTCATCTTCTCTGGCCTCTTGCAATCACACCTGGGTGTTTGCTGATGAGCTCACGCAATGAACCCCGGCCACTGTTCTGACAAAGGCTGGGACTTGGACTGCCAATCATCAGGTGGGATGGGATGGGGAGGTCCTGACAGAGGACCAGCAAATGCCAAGGCCCAGAGGCAGGAGGCAGAAGATTGAAACTAATTTGCTTCCTGGGCCAGGGCAGCGGGACAGGTGCTGAGGTGAAAAGCCTTGAACGCCAAGCTGTACAGGAGTTTCCAATTCAGCTAGAGGTTAGGTTTAGTCCTGTGAGGGGATTCTGGGAAGGATCCTGAGGTGAGACAGCTGGAGTTGAGGTTCTTGTCATAGGCAGGCTGTGGACCCTTGGACAAACAGCTAGCCTTCTCTGTTCCTCTCTGCCTTCATGTATCGTATGAGTGATAACAATGTCTTCTATGCATGAGTCATGAAGACTGATGGAGTTGGTGTTCATAAAGAACTCAGGGCACACAGCAGGCCTCTCCTGGCTGTGCCATTGTGGATTCTGGGCCATCGTTTCCTTAAGAGCTCTGAGGAGGGGGCATCCCTGTCTCAGGTCCCTCAGCAGGGCTGCCAGCCTTTCACAATCAAGTATGGAGGCCATAGGAGTGGGTACATGCTCAATGGGTGGCCTGTGTGTAGAACACGGGCCGTGCTGTGTCTCTCTCTGTACCCACCCTGCCCTGCCCCAGCACAGGCACACCCCAAAGTCTGTGTCTTCTTTATTCTTATGTGACTCTCACAGGTAACCAAGCCCCCACCCCCTTCTCTTTGCTGGCTCCCCCACCTCAAAGGGCAGAGAATGACCACACCTAGGAGCTGCCCTCCCCAAGAGCTCAGTGACCAGCACTTGGGGGCGCTGCTGGACTGTCCACAGCTATGGTGTCTCTCCTCATCTGCAGGATGAGATGGAGCTGGGCTACGCGCAGGCGCCACACAAGACCTTGCCCGTGGTCTTTGATTCTCCAAGGAATGGGGAACTACAGGGCTTTCCTTACAAAAGGATCCTGGTGAGTGGGGGCGGGGCGCAGTGCAGCCCTAGGGACTGAGATGACACATCCCCAGGGACACCCAGGTATACAGGGAGTAGCACACAGAACCTTGTTCTGCAGGAGCGACAGCTGGCTAGTTACAGTATGAAAGAGGGCCAGTGACTTTGTAAAGAGGCAATAAATTTTGGTAGAAGCCTATCCCACACTTAATATGGGATACATTTATGCTAAAATGTGCATTTATCTGTGCTTCAAACGTGTCAGGGTACTGTGTTTTTATTTGCTGAACAGCAGGGGAAGGTGGGTTGTACCACAGGCAAAGCCTAAGGGGCTTTGGTGTTATCCACGTGCTGTGTGACACTGTCAGACTTATGTCCCCCTCAGAGCCTCTATTTCCTCAACAGCAGAAATAGCTTCACGGGCGTTTATAGAGCCTGTCGTTGTCGCGATGACAGCTGCCTGCTGGGAAGGGTCGGTCTGATCAGGGTACAGAGTCACTGGGCCCTACCTGTTGTCTGTGACAGGCAAAACACGCCAGTCTGACAGGTCCACCACAGGCCTGGGGACTGAACACTTCCCAGCTCCGGCCCCTTTGCTCATGTGACATAAAACCAGATCAGACCCCATTTCTGACTCAGTATTTCCACCTGAAGACTGTTAGGCTGCTCCCACCCCATCTTTGAGGAGCTCAGAGCCCATCACATGACTTCAGCCTCTTCCTAGTACTCTGCCCCTGCCTGACTCAGTTTCCCCTACCAGGGTCTAGATTTCGGCTATGTGACTCGGGAACCACGAAACGATTCTGTGAGTGGCCTGGACTCCTTTGGCAACCTGGAGGTCAGCCCACCGGTGGTGGCCAATGGGAAGGAGTACCCCTTGGGGAGGATCCTCATTGGGGGCAACCTGCCCGGGTGAGAGGCCCTGGGTGGTAATGGTGGGGGGGGAGTGGAGAGCAGGGGGAGGGCTACTCTCTAGACTGCCTGTGCTTACCCTGGGAAGTCAGACAGTACCTGCCAAGCAGGCCAGAGTGAGCAGGGACCGAAGATGTCATTAAGTCCAGCCCTTTCCTTTTATAAGGGGCCCAGAGAGGTTGAGTCACACACACAGTACATTCTAGCTAGACTGAGCTCCTCTGTGAAATAAACATACGGTACATATAAGGTAGCAGCTGAGAGCACAGAGAAAAACAGCATTTCAGTCAGACCCTGTTCATACTATGGTGGAAATGACTAATGTCGGATCTTTTTCTGAGAGCAGGAGAGGGAATAAGGAAAACGTGAGTTAAGATGGCAGTAGCCTTAATGTACACACACACACACACACACACACACACACACACACACACACACACGGCATTCTACACATTACACAGGTTGATGATGGAAAAGGACAGTAATATTTACAGTCAGCCAAGCAAAGCCACCAGAACAGATGAGATCAAATAATAGATGAGTCCAGAGTCAAGCTAGAGAGAAGACGCTGAGAGCGTGCTGTAGGTATTTTTCCAGAAGGCAGAAGGAGGGGTTGTAAATGCATGAACAGAAAGCTCAGGACTGTGAGATCCGCTGGGGCGATCTTGTTGACCTCTCCCACTGACATCTGGGAAACTGAGGCTGCAAGAGCAGTGTAAACTAACTCTAGGAAGAGCTACTCAGCTATGTGCGACCCAAGACAAGAGTGGGGGTGGGGTGGTTCAGTGTCCTGGAGAACATGGTTCTGAGGACTCACCTGTGTGGTGCGTCATTCTCCCCATGACTAGTTCATGTGAAGTGGGTTCATCGGAACCCACCCTTAGTGGAATATTAAAATACACTTACTGTCTTTCCTGTTTATGAAGTAATATGTTGTTTTGAGATTAAAGTCTTGCTATGTAAGTCAGGCTGGCCTGGAACTCACTATAAATCCTGGGCTAGCCTTGAACTTCCACTCTGCTGCCTCAGCTTCCCAATGCTGGAATGCTAGGTCTGTGTCCCTATGCCTGGGAGCGCAATTTGGAGTCAGATACTGGGAAGAGCAGCTGTCTGGCCATTCCATTTCTCCTAGAGCATAATGTTAAGTCTGGTGTCTTTTCCTAACCCCGGCCCAGGTCGAGAGGCCGCAGAGTCACCCGGGTGGTACGAGACTTCCTCCATGCCCAGAAGGTGCAGCCCCTGGTGGAGCTCTTTGTGGACTGGCTTGCTGTGGGCCATGTAGATGAGTTTCTGAGCTTCGTCCCTGCACCAGACAGGAAGGTAAGGACTTGTGGGCATGTCTTGGCGGCCTTGAGAATTTGGAAGTGGGGCTGAGTAGGGGCTGGTAGACACATAAGGCCGTGAGTTCAGCTGTGCCTGCTCTCTCCACACAGGGCTTCCGGCTCCTCCTGGCCAGCCCCGCTGCCTGCTTCAGGCTGTTCCAGGAAAAACAGAAGTGGGGTCATGGCAGGTCCCTCCTTTTTGAGGGGGTCATTGGTGAGTAAAGATGCCAAGTCTCCCCAAAGAAGCATATTGTCTCTCTCCTGAATTGAGCACCCCATGACTTTAGAAAGGAATGAGCATTTTAAAGCCAAGAGGTACCCCCAAAATTCAGGACTGCTTCTTCCTGAAATGGCATACCCTGTGTCACTGGTGACCACTGCCTATGGTGGGGGCAGTGCTAAGGCGGGGGCAGGGCAGAGGCATGGAGAAGAAGGTAAGGACCAGGTGTGCCCAGGGATGTCCCATCATGCCTCCACTCCGAAGGTCCCAGGGCCCAGGTTTAGTGTTCTTTGGTCGCTGGTTTGAAGTTCAGATGATTTTTTTAAGTGATGTCTAACAGGTCTACAAAGCGGCTAGGGACCCAGAACCTCCATCAGTAGCTTTCTGTCTCTCTCAGAGGGGCTCTCTGCCACCCTCTCTGCCACCCTCTACCTTGCCTTCTGAAGCTGCGGCTACCATGCCTTCTATCCCTGGTTATCATAGGATGTAGTTGCGCTCCTGCCTGCAACAGGGCCTGGGTTTGGAGAGGAACCCACCGCCTGGTATCTACTGCCTTTGCCCTTCAGGGACAGCTGAAGGGCAACTTGGTGGGAGGAGCCTCTTGCCAGCACATCTTTACCAGAAGGCTGTGGCACTCTGGCCACCTCCAATGGTGGCTGCTTGAGGTGGGGAGCCTGTAGAAAGGAAGGTGCCAGGCTCAGTGAGTCACCCCATGCCAGCAGAGTCTGTCTCTCATGCAGACACATCAGAGCCAGGCCTCGGGGTTGTGAAGGTCCACACTGCCCCCATGGATACCCCGTCAAATAACAAAGTTTGAACATTGTGATGAGTCAAGAGAGACTGTGGGAGAAGTATCTTCTATGTACGTGTGTTTAGCGAGGCTTTTTCCCACCGTATTTGAATGAGGAGCCTGTGCTCTCAAGATTCAGTGGAACAATTTGGATGGGCAGAGCTGGCTGGATTGTAGCCAGGCATGGTGCAGGCCTGTAGCCCCAGCACTCAGGATGGGGTCAGGATAAGTACAGCTGTGGGGCTAACTTGTGCTACAGAGTGAGCACCTGGCTCAAAAAACCAAAAATAACTAAATAAAATAAAGCCCTTCTGGGTACCAAAGTCCCAGATTATCTTGGCCACATGGGAGGTAGAGAATATCCTGGCCCAAACCTGCTTCCAAGTCCCCTACTCAGCTTGTTCGGTCTCCCTGCTCCAAGCACAGCACTGGAGCCCAGAAAATAAAAGTGACTCTGTTCCCTAAGCCATTGCTCCAAAGAGACCTTAGTGAGGTTTCTTTGGACCCAAAACAAAAACAACCTTAAACCAGGTAGGGACAAGGGAGGAGTGGTTCTCAATCATTCCCTGGGGACTGTTTTTACAGTGAGCAATAGGTGAGCCAGTGTTAGTCCGACCTGCCCAGCTGGGAAGGGCAGTAGAGGGACTTGCCAATGTCAGCCATATACAGCAGCCACATCCCCTGGTCGCAGACACACCAGGCTGTTGTGACTTATTAAGAGCCTAGGAGTGCCAGGCCCCAGGGTTGAGGTATCAGGCATTATCCTGATGACCCTGACAGGCCCCTGGTGGGGGCGGGGGGCGGGGTGAGGGGAATCTGCTGTTAGTTGAGGCTTAGAGGGAGAAGGTACTGGCCCCAGTGCCTCACAAAGGATGCCACAGAGCTGGCCTGTAATGAGACTGTCTGCCTCCAGGTGGGGACATGAGACCTACAGCTATGTGTGTAGGTCAAAGGAGCCTTACCCCTCCTAGCCCTCAGATGCACATGGCTCACACCCTTAGTTTTCTCAGATTAAAGGAGGGTCTGGAAGCCCTTTGTGAGCACCCGGCTCCCAGGGCTCCCCAAGCCCTTGCTGTATGACCGTGAGTCACCTGAGCACTCGGAGCCTCAGTTCCCTTGTCTGTCCAGGTGGTGGTAATGACACATCCCTAGCAGAGTACAGGGGAATGAGGCACTGGCCCCGGAGGAGCTTTCTTTTGGTCTCATGGTCAGGGTTTGGTTAGCTGGCAGCTGGGAGGGCTGCAAACTCCACTCCATTGGGCAGGCCGGAAAGCCAGGCCTGAAGTCGCTCCTAAAAATCAAGCCAAAGCCTGTTGGTATTGGACTCCTAGGACCTGCTGGGACGGGCTGGTTCACTACCTAGAGAACCCATAAACCCCAGCCCTGGGGTAAGGGACGTCAACACACCCAGCTTCTCCCCAGGAGCTGGAGGAAGAGGAATCACCACAGGTGCCCGGGGCAACTGCTAACCCCAATTAGTCACCTCCAGTGAACTCAAATAAAACTCTGCAGGTCATTGCACCCTGGCAGCCAGACTCCTCCAATCCCTCTTCTTCCTCTAGATGTGCCCATTGGCCAGGCTGAGCTCCCATAGATGCTGCCTACCCCCTGCCCAGGAGAATCTAGGAGCCACTGACTCAGCCAGACCAGCAGCTGTGAACTCGGCCTCTGGTTTCCAAAGCGGGAGGTCCTCACAGCCTTGTGCTAGCACCCCCAGGCCTCTCTGTCTCTTTCACAGGTGACAGGCGGGTCAAGACCATCTCCATCAATCAGGTCCTTTCCAACCAGAACCTCATCAACTTTAATAAGTTTGCACAGGTACAAAGGCCATGGAGCTGTGGGTGGGACATGGGTGTGGATGGGGCTGGGGTCAGGGCCAGGGCATGAATCTGGGACCCACAGTTCACAAAAAGTCAGTCAGGATGAAACAGGCCCAGACCCTCCTTCAACCTGGGGGAAGGGTGTGAGCCCTGTGCATCTGAGAAATACAGGCAGGGCCATGAGCACCCAGGGCTGTAAGCAATGAGATAGATACAGCTCAACCCGCAGGAAGGATGCCGGTGTCTACAGCAAGGGTATGGCCTGTTAAGTCCCTGAAGGTGAGACTGTGTGAAGACACAGACAGGAGAGAAGGGGATAAATCAGTGGGCAAAGGCACCGCAGCCCACCGGGCCAGGGGGCAGCTTTCAAGGGGAGGCGACGAAGGTGGTGAGGAGGGGGCAGATGGGGACAGAGTGCGATGGCACTGTTGGATGTGGGGTGAAAGGAGACATGGGAATAACAGCAAGCTTGTGACCCCAACAGCCCAGAGTAGGGTGGTCCTATGCATAGAACTGAAGAACTTGGGGAAGTCAAAATTATGAATATACCTTTGGCCTGGGGGATCCAAAGCCCTCTTCTGCCTTGAGGGTTATGCACAGGCACACAGGCACACACATACACACACACACACCCACACACACACACACACCCACACACACACACAAATGATAACATAAATCTTAAACCATGTATTAAATGAGATCCCCTAAGTTGGGGGTCCCGGATGGAGTTTGCTCCGACAGATGGGCAAGACGTGGGAGGGAGGGATCTAGGCAGGTGGGGTCTGTATAGTTGCTGGTGGACACTTGAGCCCCTGCCTCAGCCACACTGGCAAGGTCTCTACAATGTGGTCCCTTGCCCACCTGCAGAGCTGTATTGACTGGAACCGTGAGGTGCTGAAGAGGGAGCTGGGTCTGACTGACTGCGACATCATAGACATCCCACAGCTCTTCAAGACGGAGAGGAGGAAGGCCGTGGCTTTCTTCCCTGACTTGGTGAGTTCCTCACCTGGGCTTCCTTGGATGAGGCTCTGAATCTCAGTTCTGGGGGAAGACATTCGATTGCCTTCATGTGTGGAACTGCCGTGACCAGGGGGTGGTGGTGAGGAGAATCAGGGTCCCAGGATGCCCAGGCTGATATTGTGGCTTCCTGTGGCTGCCCATGGAGGAAGGGACCTCGTTCACATCTGTGACATGAAGAAAAGTTACATAGGATCATGTGTGCAGAACACATGATGTCACCCAGAAGCCGAGGGGTCAGCCCTGATTCTGCTGCCGTCGCCCCACACAGAACCAGATGTCCCTGTTCTCCATTGAGGGGACACTCTCCTCACCGCTCTGAGGGCGTGCCCCAACCATCTGCTCTGTAGGGTGAGGGGATAAGGGGTCAGATCACAGACATGACAGAGTGCAGCCAACCTGAGGTAGCAGTGGAGATCCCAGAGGGCTTAGTGGAAGATGTGCTTTTAATGGAACTACGGCTTTGCCTCTGCTGTCTCTAAGCCGTGAGTGTCCATCTCAAACACCCAACACCTGGAGCTCCCCTCAGGTGTCCTGACTGAGTGGGTCTAAGGGAGGGTCATGGAGTGTGGCTGCTTCTAGCACAGGCCAGGGGGCCGCTGTTGCTGGTCACCAGCTGCTCTCTCCACCCGCCATCCTCAGAGCCTGTATCCACTAACTCTAACCCAGTCCTCCTTTGCTTCCCTCTCTGGCTTCTGGTCCTTGCTTGCAAAACCTTCCTCCACTCCCCTTCCTTCCTGTTTGCTTGGGGTGTCTTGTAATTAGTCCACACGTTCCCGGAAGCTTGTGCAAGGGTTGAGGTTCTCGAGTTGGCCTGAAGCAGAGGCCCACCCAACCTGGCTCAGCCTGATAGAGATTTGACACAAGGACACTGTGACATCTGAGGGTGGGGATGACTTCAGCAAGCCGTCACCGTGGCCTGGAGCTCTCTCATTTCTGTGTCCACATCTCTGCCTTGGTTTCTTCCCCTTCTCTGCCCCTCCCTCCTCTGCTGCTCTGCAGACAGATACGATGTCTTTGTTACTTTCTGCTGTTGTGACAAGGCACCATGACCAAGGCCACGCATAGAAGGAAATGTTTAATGGGAGCTTACAGATTTAGAGAGTGAGTCCCTGACCTCCACGACGAGGGACGAGGCATGAGGCAGACAGGCATGGCGTTGCAGCAGTAACTGAAAACTTACATCCGATCCACAAGTGCAAGGCAGATAGAGTTGACTGGGAATGGTGTGGGCTTTTTGAAACTTCAAAACCCACCCCAGGGCCTGGAGAGGTGGCTCAGCAGTTAAGAGCACTGGCTGCTCTTCCAGAGGTCCTGAGTTCAATTCCCAGCAACCACATGATGGCTCATAACCATCTGAGATCTGGCACCCTCTTCTGGCCTGCAGGCATACATGCACACAGAACATTATACATAATAAATAAATAAATAAATAAATAAATAAATGAATAAAAAAATAAAATCTTAAAAAACAAAAACCCACCCTGAGTGACACACTTCCTCCAACAAGGCCATATTTCTTAATCCTTCCCAAACAGTTCCACCAGCTGAAGACCAAGCATTCATAAATATGAGGCTATGGGGACCATTCTCATTCAAGCCACCACAATGAACATGGCCATGAGCTTCAGCATCTGTGTAGACAAAGACTGAGATGCTCCCCATATCAATGCTTTCTGGAAGAGAGAATCTGATTAGCTCATCTTGGTCAGCTGTTTAACTTGGTCCAATCAGAGATGACCTAGGAGGTTGGCTTTCTGTTGCACAAACAGGGCAGCCACCACAGTCCACCAGTGAGGAGGGCAGTGGCTGGGGATGTCACAGGGCTGGGCTCTGCAGACCCTTCTGCAGGTGTTGGATTCACTGGCTCTCTCCAGGTACCACCACACAGGAATGAGAGAGCAGATATATTCAAGGCTGCCTGGAGATGACCCCAGATTCTCCTGGGGCTCCCGGGGTGGGAAGGTGATGTTGAAGTTCCACCTCTGATCTGATCTGGGTCCCCACTTTCTCACAGGTGAACATGCTGGTGCTGGGCAAGCACCTGGGCATCCCCAAGCCCTTCGGGCCCATCATCAACGGCCGCTGCTGCCTGGAGGAGAAGGTGCGCTCCCTGCTGGAACCGCTGGGTCTGCACTGTACCTTCATCGATGACTTCACACCCTACCACATGCTGCATGGAGAAGTTCACTGCGGCACCAATGTGCGCCGGGAACCCTTTGCCTTCAAGTGGTGGCATATGATACCTTGAGCCACCACCCATCCCCCATTCTTCCCCTGGAATGGGGCATCCGCCCAGGAGATGGAGACTGAGACAGACCCCTGAGCAACAAGCACTGAGAGACTCCCAGTTTCTAGATGCCCAGGGTGACCCATTCCCCTCAGAAGCCTCTCTCTTCAAGTGTCTGCACTCATCTGCAGCCCATTCAGTTCCCAGGCATGAATCCTCTTGGTGCCCCCCAGAGAAGGGCCTCGAGTTAATGGACTCTCATGTAGATCAACATGACCCATGGGACACCCCTAAATACCATCCCCCACACAGTCCAGAATTCCTCTGTGGATGAATCCACTTGAGTGTCTAGAAGCATTGGTACATCAGCAGCAGCTTGGTCTGGGCTTCCTACGGTGGAAGGCTCCCAGGGTTTTGTTTTGGCCAATTGCCTCCTGTCCTTCAGGGGATGATTGTAAAGTCAGATGATTCCACACAAGACAAGAGAGATTCTACCCACCCCATCCCCCAGGAAGCACCTAGGGGTTCATTTAGGTCAAAGTGTGACCATCATTCCCACTGCAAGCTCCTGGCCAGGACCTGCCTCTGTCCCACCCAGCCTGAGCTGCCACACGATGGGTGCCTCTAGATGCTTTGGGAATGCCCGGTATCACGGTTAGCCTCACACACTCCCATCATCTGACGTTCGAGAATCTGGTTATCCAAATCCTCTCGGAGGTGAAGTGACCTGGAGATCTGTGGAAGCTCAGGAAGACCGGATTCCGGGTGAAGAGTGTCTTTCCTGAGGCGCAGGATTGACTGTGGTTGCCCCACCGTCTCGAGGAGGATGGTCAACTGGCCTGGGGGCTCAGCAGGAGACGAGACCACTGGCTGGCCTAGCCCTGCGCCGTCTGCCAATACACCCATCTGTAGGGGAGGCCCAGGGAGTCCCCCCACAGGTGCCACCAAGGCAGAACTCAGTGGGACAGTTGAACCTCTCCACATACAGGGAGAGGGGAGGGGCTTGGCTGTCTCAAGAAGTGTGTTCTGTGGGTCCCAGCAGGCCAATAAATCAGCAGAAGCACAAATGCCCTGGGTCTAACCTGGCTTTTCTTTGGTGATTAAATTGAGGGGTTCCTTGCAACTGAGATATTTGCTTGCCTGGCTGCTCCTTAGGAATTTGAGGTTTGATAACCCCAACTTGGGTAATATGGTAAGAGTGCTTTGTCTTGGCTACAGGATAAACTGGAGTTCACATCGATGATATAGATGAGAAAAAGCAAGCCTATGGGTAGGATGCTGGACTCAGGGACTGAGCAAGCCGCTGGGAACCAGGTCTGCTGGGGCTGATGCTGGGGCTGGAGGTTGGGGCTGGGGCTGGAGCTAGGGCTGGTGCTGGTGCTGGAGGTTGGGGCTGGGGATGGAGGCTGGGGATGGAGGCTGAGGCTGGGGCTGGGGCTGGAGGCTGGAGGCTGGAGGCTGGAGGCTGGGGCTGGAGGCTGAGGTTGAGGCTGGGGCTGGAGGCTGGGGCTGGAGGCTGGGGCTGGGCTGAGGCTGGGGCTGGGGCTCGAGGTGCGTTGTTGGGGTAGGACTCCTGAGTGCTTGGAAGTGACAGTTGCAAAGGGACAGAGACCAACTCCACACTGTCCCCCTCAACAACCTGAGGAGTCCCCCTAATTTTTAAGGATCTTGGCTCAGATCAAACCAGGATTTGTGACTTTGGTGCAGAAAGGAATTTCAGAAGTAGTCAGTATAAAACAGAGTTGGAGGTTCTATTAAAGATAACCTTGCTACATGCTGAAAGTACAAGGGTCAGGAGAAAGAGAGGGACTCAGAAACACAGCCGAGGACTGAGGAGATGGCTCCACAGCTTAAGAGTGCTTACTGCTATTCCAGAGGGCCAGGGGTTAACTCCCAGCACCTCCCCACCACCTTGTGTCTAGTAACTCTAGCTCCAGGGAATCTAACGCCCCTTTCTGGGCTCTGTGGGCCCCAGCATACATGTAGTACACACACATACACAGATACACACACATACATATATTTATTTTTGTTTTTTTGAGACAGGATTTCTCTGTGTAACCCCCCTAGTTGTCCTGAAACTCACTCTGTAGAACAAGTTGTCCTGGAACTCACAGAGATCCACTCTGCCTCCCAAGAGCTGGGATTAAAGTTATCCAATACCACCACCTAGCTTACATATGTTTTTTACATACATTTTTTAAATAAAAAACTAAAAGACACCCAAAAGTGTGGGTGTGGTTATGGGCTTCCAAGGAAGTGGCACAGGAAGTGAGATGTCCCCAAGTGTGGGATGGGCAGTTCCAGAGAGAACAGCAATTCATTGTCTTAGTGATAGAGATGGGAACAGTGTAGCCGGGCAGGAGGGAGAAGCTACTGGCAGAGCGGGCTCTCAGTGAGGTCTACAGACAGGGTTGTGAGTTTATCTCAAGAGGAGACCGCTGCAAATCAGTGGGAGGCTTCCGGATGAACTCTACACTGTCAGTAATGCAAAGATGGGACCCCAAAACCTGTGAAGTCCTCCCCAAAGCTATGCAATTCACTCAGAAACTGAATTGTCAAAGGCCCTGACTCACCAAGATAATAATAATGGCTGACTGCCACTCTGCTCTCCTTGGTTTCTGGTTCCTTCTTCCTCCTTGAACTCTCTTAGTGGATTCCCCCCCTCCCCCAGCCTCTTTCTCCCACCTCACCCACACCCATCCAACTCAGCCAAACAGGAATCTCTGAACTCAGTCTCTAGTTTATACACAGGCCCAAGCCAATTAGGCTCAGGTCCTGGACGTCAAATGGAACTGGGAGGCTGGGCCAGCAACATACCTTCAAGTCCGTTTCCCTGTGGGAAGTTGCTTCCCAATTCAACAAAGCTTTGCTTGCTTTTTACTGTCCTTGCTCATCTCGGGATCCACAGCCCTGGGAGCCACTGGCTTGGAGTAATTTGAGTGGCCATTGGGCTTCTGGGACCCTTGTTCTCTGGGCTAAGCTCATCTGAGTCAGGAAACAGGCTCCATTATTCTGTTCTCAGGGATCACAGAAACATTAGCATCATCCATGTACGCCAGCTCCCTTTCCTCTCTCATGATGAGTGAGATTTGTTGGTTAAAGGTGCACTGCTCGGGGCTGGCTACTGCCCGCAGTGGCCATGCCGGCGGAGGAGAGTGCTTATTGGAAGAATCATAAGCCATGGTTACCTTTTTAGAGCTTTATTGGGAGTGGTGGGAGAGGGAGAGAGAGAGAGAGGACAGATGGAAGGAGAGAGCAAAAAGAGAAGGGGAGGCGCACAGAGGGCCCACCCGCTTTTTAGGCTGGGACGCCATCGTAGGATGGTGACGTAATTAAGGACAGAATCCTTACAAGATTGGCAGCTGTCTGTGGAGAGGCCGTGGGTAGGTCTATCAAACAGTGAGTTAAAGCTGGGAGCCCGGGTTACACAAGTGTGTGTTCCTTCCCTGTAAATGGGGTTTCTGGCGAGATTCCTAGGTTTAGATTATAGGTTCATAACTAGGAAGGCAGAAAGGTGAGGGGCTCCTTTGTGTCCCTATAATTTTTCCTGTCTTTCTATCCTGCCTCAGAGGTGTGCTCTGCACTACTGGGTCCAGTTAGGCAAGCATGAGGCACCCCAAAACCAAAACAAAATGAAATTTCTTTCAACATTGGGTGTGGTTCCTGGGGCACATCCTTTCAAATCCTGCTAGAATATATATCAAGCTCTCTAGCTTTATTAAAAGGTAGGGTGATGGCTCCAGCGTCGGATACAAAAGGGGATAGCTTTGAGGGAAGTATTCACCCGGAAGGCCAGCTTCTCCAGCAGAGACACTACAAAGTGTAGATGGACAAACCCAGCCAGGATAGACACGCCTCTCTTGCCCAAGTCCACAGTCAAAGGTGGTTCAGGGGTCAGAGGAACGGCTCAGCTGGCCCAGGATTGCTGTACATGCCTGGCAATTGAGTTGATCACTGGAACCCACAAAAAAGTGGCGAGAACTCACTCTACAAAGTTGTCCTCTGGCCTCCACCTTCATGCTGTGGCATATGCCCCACCCACACTGACACTACTGACTAGTGTGGTTAGGTCTGACTAGTGAGTCCACTGTGTGTCAGGGTGGGGGGGTGGCACAGCTCCACTCCACACTGCCCTTCAGACACCCAGGCTGACGAAGGTCTTCCAAGTGTGGATTCCAAAGTCACCTTGAACTCGACCCTGAGAAAACAAGAAAGGAGAAGACAGAAGGCAAACCTGTTTATTGACCACCTCAGATCAGAAGGGATGTACAACATTGCTCATGGCTCCCTTTTGGGTGCAAGGGACTCTGGGAAATGTAGTCCTTAGCTGGACAGCCGCTTCCCAGAGTCAAGTCAGAGAATGAGGAACATGCATACTTCCAGAAGAAAACAAACAAACAGGAACAAAAAATGAGGCAGGAAAAAAACCTTTTTTGCAAGCCAAGGATGTAGCTTATATAGCGTGTACAAAGCCCTGGCTTCCATCCCCAGCACCACTTAACTAAGTATGGTAGTGTACTCCTGTAGTCGTGGCACTCAGATGCAGGAAGGTCAGAAGTTCAAGGTCATCCTTGGCTAGATAGCAAGTTCAGCCTAGACTACATTAGACCTCTCTCTCTCTCTCTCTCTCTCTCTCTCTCTCTCTCTCTCTCTCTCTCTCTCTC
>CABHPH010151644.1:20266-40690 GCA_902168325.1 Peromyscus nudipes
CTCTCTCTCTCTCTCTCTCTCTCTCTCTCTCTCTCTCTCTCTCTCTCGTGTGTGTATGTGTGTGTGTGTGTGAGTATTGGCAGCTGGGTCCCAGGCTTCCATCTTCAGCACATGTTTCATTTGCTTCATGTTAGGATGTCCTCACAGGTTTACAGTCACCTTTTCCGTTACAGTTGTAGCCAAGCAGAGCCAGCCCAGGCCTGCAGGCTCCTGTCTGCCCCACACTCTACTCAGCCGTTCCCTATAAGCACCTACTGACCACTGACCGTGGCACCTCTCAGCATGCAGTGTCCTGGAGAGATCCAAGAGTCAAGAGTGGGGCTGGGAAAATGGCTCAGTAGTTAAAGCACTTGCCACACATGCATGAGGACTAGAATTCAGATCCCCAGAGACTCAGATTAATGCCAGGTGGACACAGGCCAGCCGGCTGGAGTTCTAGTCCCAGAAGGCAGAGACAGGGGAATTCCCAGAGCAAGCTGGCTAGCAAGATTAGCCATATTTGCAAACTGTGGGTTTGATTGAGAGAAGAGCAATTGGGGATGAATTCAGACATAGCCTTGGGCCTCCACAAGCATGTGTGCACATGCAGAAGAAAAACTACATTCATGCACACGTGCATACCACACACACAAACACACATATACATGCCAGTGGCCATGTCAGAGGAGCAGCAGGTGGCAATTGAAGTTCAAGGTGTCAGCCTTCCAGGAGGAAACTCCCTGATGGGGGAATCTCAGACAGGCGAGGCCCCGAGACCACAGAACCTGAAATATCTTTTGTTTCTGCTGTGTCTTTACATGCTTGCTGTGGCTATCGTCCTCTGGTAGCTGGCATGGTATGAATGGGTGTGGGGAGATCCCACTGCCTATAATGTAGTGTGTTTATCTCATGGAAATATCCCATTCTACTGGGCATTTTTACCTGTGGATTATCATGAAGATGATTTCTTCCTAAGCTGTACTGTCTAATTGATGATAATAATAATAATGTTAGTTTAAATAGAGTTTTGATGATTAGAAATATGAACAAGGAAGTGTCACACAGCTATAACACATGAGTTTCTATTGAGGAACTGTATAGACTGTGGCTTAGGTTAATGATTAAGAAAAACGGTTGAGTCCCATCAACCCAGTTAGCTTAAATTCTTTTAACCTTAATGTTAGGAGATGTGTTCACAGGTTTCAGGGTGCATCACAGCTGAAACAAAGCTTTGAAAATAACTTGAAGTTAGACTAAGATGTTTTGTCAAATAGTTTTGAGGTGAAAAACCCAAGAAGATAATCTAAAATTTTAGAAAGGGACATAGTTGAATGTGGAACTCTTCATGGTCAGAGAACAAGAACAAAGCAGCCCGATTATTACTAGCTGATGCACTTTTCTTGCTAGGATTGGTTGATGACCAAAGGTGATGATTAATTCCTTGTACCATTTTTGCCCTCAATCTCCTGATATAAAAACTATTGATGAGTGGGTATGCACCCTAAAGATTTAAAGTAGAGCTGACTGTTTTGTTTTGTTTTTTTCATATATAAAAGTTTAGGTTTGTGATTCCTTATAAGATTACCTTTCAAGATAAGTAATAAAGTGATTGGCCCTTTCTTTGTAACTGCAAAATGCAGCCTGCTTGTAAAAGACCTGACTGAGAAGAAAATCTTGTTTGCCCACATGGTTAATCTATTACAAGTTGCTTGGGTATGAATGTACGTGGGTTCCTGGGATAACTTGTTTTTTACCTGTGATAGGTAAAATGTTTAATCGTGTAAGGGAGATGGAAAACATGCTGTCTTTACTGTTTGTTTTGTGTTCATTGTAATCATTCACTTGAAAAACAGAATGTCACCACGTTGTAAATCCTATAGTGCCTGAAAGATTTTGCTGGGGGTGTATAAGCTGTAAGGGAAAGACTAGAGATAGAGAGAGTTAAAATGAGTTAGAAGGAAAACATCAAGAATGAGAGAGTTAAAATGAGCTAGAAGGAAATCACAAAGAATGAGAGAGTTAGAAGGAACTAGAAGGGAAACATCAAGAATAAAGATAGAGTTAGAAGGAAAACATCAAGAATGAGAGAAGGAGGGGCTGGAGGATGGCTCAGCGGTTGAGAGCACTGGCTGCTCATCCAGAGGACCTGGGTTCAATTCCCAGCACCCACATGGCAGCTCACAACTGTCTGTAACTTCTGTTCCAGGGGATCTGACACCCTCACACAGACATACCTGTAGGCAAAAACGCTAATGCTCATAAAATACAAATAAAGTTGTTTGTTAAAAAAAAAAAAAAAAAAGAATGAGAGAAGGAAATCACCAGGAAAATAAAGAAAGAAAAGGTCTGAAGGAAACCACCAAGAGAGTGGGTGAGTGTCTTTTTCCCTAACCCCCTCAGATGGAAAAGTCTAGTACTCCCCTATGCCGGATTCCTTTCGAGCCCTGGCTGTCTGGAGACTGTTCCCCCGGGCAGCAATACACACAATGGGAGAGAAGAGGGAAGAAGAGTCCGTGGTTTCTTCAGTGTAAAATGCAAAGCAAAACAAATAGATCTAAAGAAAAGAAAGAAAAAGAAAAGTCTAGGAGCTTGAAGACAGAGACTGGCCTCTGTCTGGGGAGGTGGCTCTTTTCCTGTTTATGAGGAAGTGATGTACCATTGTCCTAGGTTGAGGTTTTGTTTGCCACCCTGTTCCTGCTACGTGCTCAGCAGACAAGAACCAGGAGGCTTGGGTCCATGCTGTCTTTATTCATTAGCTAGATATTGAGAACACACTGTTGTGTCCCAGTCAGTAAGTGGCCAGGGCTGTGGTACAGATCACATGGTGCCAGGATACACATCCTTGCTTTGCCATTCACTAGCTGTGTGACCTGGGCAAGTTACTTACCCTCTCTGGACTTTACTCTCCTTAGTAAGATGGAGACAGTGCTGGCATCTGCCTCCAGGGAAGGCTGGGAGCAGCTAAGGAATCGGTCACCATGCAGGTGTTTGGCTGAGTGCTGCATCTGACCAGTGAACTGTGAGATGGGGAAGGATGCAACCTGAAGTAACTGAAGAACCAGAAGAGGAGGAGGAAGGGGAGGAGGGGGAGGAAGAAGAGGAGGAGGAGGGAAAAGAGGGCATGGTGACCTACACTTTTAAACCTAGCACTCAGGAGACAGAAGTAGGCAGATCACTGTGATTTCAAATCTAGCCTGGTCAACATAATGAGTTCCATCCAGGCTAGCCAGGGCTACATAGTAAGACTGTCAAAAAACAAAACAAACAAACAAAAAAACCCAAAACAACTAACCAACCAACAAACAAAAAACAAAACCAATCAATTAAGACAAAACCATAAACACAATTAGTTAGGAGACTGAAAGACTCAGCAGTTAAAAGCACTTGCTACTCTGGCCGAAGACCTGGGTTTGGTTCCCAGCACCTACTTGGTGGCTCACAACCCTCTGTGACTCCAGTCCCAGGGGATCGGATGCCTTCTTTTGGCCTCTGTGGGCACGACACACATGCGATGTATACATACATGCTGGCAAACACACACAAACTTTTTAAATCCTAAAAAAATTATTAAGTGAAACACCCTAAAATCAGATGTTTGGCTCTGAAAGCTGCTTTTCTGCCCTGTCATGCAAGGCAGACACTTTTTCTTAGTGTTAAACTTCTTTTGAATGACAGCTGTCTGTCTACAGCAGTCTGAGTACAGCAGAGCCTGGATGACAAAGCGGGTCTGTGTTCCCTGCTGCCTGCAGGATGCCCGAGCCGCTCCCTCCTCCCCCTAAGAGCATCTCCCACTTCTGGGCCCCCAACCAGGTTCCCTGAGTCTCACTGTTCTCTGGTGGCAGGGATTTGACACGGCTCTGATAGGATGCCAGGGACAAGATCTCACTCAGAGTTCCTCTGTGGCATTGCCAGTGTGGTCCTTCTGAGGCCTGGGCGTCCTGAGCCAGAGACAGAGTGATGCCCCGTGAAGCCCACACTGACCACATTGCCTTTGAAGAGCTTAGGGCCAGCATGAAAGGCAGTTCTAGACCCCAGCAGGGGCCTTAAATGAGTTCAGACTGTCTGCAAATCTGTGGTTCAATGTTAATTACCTTAACCTGACACCCAGGACCACAGGCTTAAGCTACCCTGGGCAGTTTCCAGGGCTTCAGCTCCAGCATGCAGGGGCTTGAGCACCTGGGCAGGAGACTGCCTTTGAGTAAGCCTGCTTCAGGGGAGGGGGTGGGCAGGGCACCATGACATGCATGCATTTTCTTTTTTTTATGTAATTTCTATTCCGTTGGTGCACAAGGAACTGAGGCAACGTAAAAGGAGTGCATTCAGCAAATTGGTGGCTAGAGAGAGAAAAATAAGGATGCCGAGTGGAAAAGACATTCGGGAAATTCCAAGTCAGTGGGAAAAAGACAGACAGAGATGAGCGCGAGACCCAGACCACCATAAAGCTCAGAATTAGATTCTTTTTTCTCTACCCCATTTTTAAAATTCATTTTACATCCCGACCACAGTTTCCCCTCCCTCCTCTCCTCCCAGTCCCTCCCCCTACTTCCTTAAGCCCCCCCCCATACTGAGCTTCCCAGCAGCCCTGTGAGGAAGGAGCCAGAACTGACCCCAGCATCGTTTTCAGCTGGGAGGCAGAGCGCCCGTGAGATTCTCAGCACTCAGAGACTTCGAGCAGGGGAATGTGGAGTCCAGTCTTTAGCCACCACTCTGCGTCTGTGACTTTGATGACACTTCCTGTGGCCCTGCCTTTCTTCATCTGAAAGATGTGAGGGACACTAGTCAGTGTTCTTTAAGGAGTATGGGTGCCTGGCAGACACCGGAGACCCAGTATATTCATTTCTTAGTTTCCTGTGCCTAGCCGGTCGCATACTCTGTCCCCTCCCAGGCAGCTATTGCACCCCATAACTATTATGGACACAGTTTCCCACTCTGTGACAGCTCGGTGAGAAAGTCTGGGAATTGGTTTATTTGTTTGTTTGTTTGTTTATTCATTCATTCATTCATTTAGACACAGGGTTTCATGGAGACCAGGTTGGCATCCAACTTGCTATGTGGCTGAGGATGACCTTGAACTTCTGAACCTCCCAAGTGCTGGGATTACAGGCATGCACCATCATACACCTATTTTACAAAGTGCTGGGGATGGAAGCCAGGGCTTTGTACATCTTTGGCCAGCACTCTAGCAACTGAGTCCCAGCCCCTGTTTGTATTCTGACGGGCCCTCTAAGCCACTCCAGTGCTATTGATGTTTGAGTACCACTGATCTACAAGAAACCACACTGTCACCAAGCCCAGTCTGTTTACTCACTGCTCAACCAGGCCCCAAGGGGGCTGGCAGGTATTAAAGCGCTTGCCACCCAGCCTTGTGACCTAAGCTCAGTCACCAGAACCCATGTGATCAAAGGAGAGAATCCACTCTTGAAAGTTGTCCTCTGACCTCCACACTCATACCCCACCCCCCCCAGCCCTCCCACACATCACATACAGGACACAAATACATAAACAAACACACAGTTTGACTAGGAATGCATGCTACTCCCCGGGTGCAGAGAAGACAAGCAGCTGGGCACAGCAGCAGAGGTTAGCAGGAATGTGGGCAGCTGGAGTCCCACTGGTACGAATGAGATGAGACCATACAACCATAAAAGACAGCCTTTTGCTACCCAACCAGGTTGACAGTGGCCACACCCTGCTCCAGAAATGCAACTCATGGGTATAACTAGAAAAACCCTAAAGGTGTGCTCCAGGGCACATGAATAAACCCAGCGACCACAGTCATAGTAACCGTAAATTTGCACACCTACTGCTCTTAGGATGTGTATCTACATTGCTACCTATGCATGGGTTGGAATGTCAGACAATAACGACCATGGGCCATCTGTGCCCCACACAGTCACATGGATGAATCCCCTTAACAGCATGGCGTTAATGAAACAGGTCACAGAGGCATACAGTATCCATCCTTCAACACAAAGGCAAACCCTAACAATAATGCAAAACCCATAAAGAAAAACAAGGAATAATAACTGCAAGAGGCACAGCTGTGCTGGGGGTGGAGGGGTGTTCGGGGAGAAGACTACAAACATCTAAAGGCTCTGTTTCTTTAGCTGTGCGGCATTTGCCAGACTTCACTCTAATATTCTTCAAGATTCCCGTATGTTCACACTTCTTCCTGATGTATGGCATACTGTGCGATTTTAAGAGATGGCGACTGATAAAGAGAACGTGAAATGCATACGTGAGCAGATCAAGCCTAGCTTGTGGCAGGTAGTGGGCCCCTGGGCAGCTCACAGAGACGGGTGCTAGGGTTGGGCTGGCAAGGGTCCAGCTGCCTGAAGCTCCCAGAAGAACAAGATTGCCTTCTAACAATCATGCTGCATGCCAAGGCCGGAAGAGTCCCCAAGTGTGTGGGTGGAGGCCAGCTGTGTGAGTGAGGCCCCTGGTGAGGGCCAGTGGACTGGAGAGAGGAAGACAAGGGTGAGTCACACTGGAAGAATCTAGTCTAGCCAGAGTCCTCCCTCCAAACTCCCCAGCTGGGCTCCAGGGTCCATGAGCCCATTAAAGTGTGTGCAGAATGTCTCCACACACAAAAAACAAAAATAAATAAATCTTTAATTTTTTATTTCTTAAAAAAAATGTATGTGTTTGTATATCCGTGTCTTAGGGTTTCTATTGCTGTGATGAAACACCATGACCAAAAGCAAGTTGGGGAGGAAAAGGTTTATTATTGGACTTGCACTTCTGTATCACTCACTGTTCATGATCGAAGGAAGTCAGGACAGGAACTTAGGGCAGGAACCTGGAGGCAGGAGCTGATGCAGAGGCTGTGGAGTGGCACTGCTTGCTGGCTTGCTCACATAGCTTGCTCAGTCTGCTTTCTTATAGAACCCAGGACCACCAGCCCAGGGTTGACCCCACCCGCAATGAGCTAGGTCCTCCCCCACCAATCACTAATTTAAAAAATGTCCTACAGCTGGATCTTATGGAGGCATTTTTGAGTTTCCCTCCTTTCAGATGACTCCATATTGTGTCAAGTTGATGTAAAACTAGCCAGTGCAATGTGCCGTCATGAGTTCACATGCACCCCATGTGTGCAGGTGCCCATGGAGACCAGAGAGCATCAGTTCCCTGGAGTTGCAGAGCTGGAGCAAAATTATTTTGTGCTATCTTTAGTGCCCATAAAGGCCACTCCTTGTCCAGAGGAGTCTGACCTGACCCCTGTGGCTGCCACTGAGCTCTTTGGGGATGCAACTTAACAAACCACCAGCTTCCACCAATTCAGCAGCACTCAGAATGTCATCAGACCGCATCCGAGGCCTCCAGCGGAGCTCCCCTTGCTTCTGGAACCTGACGTTCCCACCAGTATATTTGAAAAATGATCTTTTCTCTCCAGTAGGTAACAGAGTCATCCAGAGCTCAGGATACAGCCAACGACCCTGGAATGTTCTCTGCACACAGGGGCCACATAACAGCCATTGAAATGGCCTGGAAGAGATAAGGATAGTTTAAAAGACATTTGTGTTCCTCAATCTTCAATAGTCCCCATTGGACTATGGAAACAATGGATCACCCCAACATTGGAATCCCTCTTGGGTGCCTCATGGTGGGGAAGGAAGTGGGAGAAGGAAAAGGCTAAAACCTGGCATCAGCCAGAGGTCGAACTTGTCTCCTGGGAAGAGGCTTACCACAAAGCCGACAGCTTACCAGATCGCTCTTCTGAAGAACTGGAGCCCAGGTCAGCAATGGGCAGGACCACGCCTTAATCACTACATGCTTAGACTTGCAGATCCCTGGCCCTCTACTTAAATGTTAAAGATCTTTTAAACTTTATTTTTATTTATGTATATGTGTGTCTCTCTGTGTGTGCCCACAGCAGCCAGAAAAGGGCATCGGATCTCCCTGCAACTGGAATGGCAGATGGTTGTGAACTGCCATGTGGGTTCTGGGAACCAAACTCAGGTCCTCTGCAAGAGCATGAAGATTTCTTATTCACTGGGCCATCTCTCCAGCCTGCTATTTAAATTTCAGTCTCACTTTAGGACCCTGAAGATGGATTTGAGAGGGTCGCTATATCTCTGTCCCTCTTCCCAATGTGGCCACATTGGCTAAATCTCCTTTTTCTGTTCTTGGCTATTTATGTGGTTGTTTTAATTGGCTTCTTGAAATTCGGCAGCTCAGCCTGGCGTCTTGGGTCACAGACTATGACCCCAAATTCAGTAATGATAACATTCCAAAGAAGCCAAGGCCTGGATCCTTGAGACCTGGAACACAACCCACCTGCCAGTGATGGAAGGCGATGTACAAACCGCCGGCTGCTGCCTCTGGGAGAGCAGGACACAGTCCAGGGGTGTGAGCATGTACCATGGCTACTTAGGACTTCTGTAACTACTGGAAGCTTGTTCATTCTACAGCACCGGACCCTCGAATGACAGCTGAAGACGATGGGTGGCCTGCTTCATTACTGGGGAGCTCGGTGAGGTCTGGAAGACAGGGAACAGAAGCACTGAGGAGGTAGCAGCAGTCAAGGAGCCCAGGGCGGCCCTGACCACACCTGGTCACTGTGGGACCCAGCCCTGCCTGGCAGCCTTCCGCTGGGTGTGAGTCCACAGGGCAGATAAACATGTCCGGGAAGAGAATGGCCCACGCATGTCTGAGGAAAGTGCAGGTGTCTCTGTTATTTTAAACCCGCCCCAGGTTCAAGTTCAGATGTCAATGTTATTTCTGAAGGCTGCCAGCTCAGCCCTGAAGTTGCCGCTGGAGAGATGCGATCGCAGTCCTGACAGCCAAAGCACAGGAGTGACTCTTCAGAGTTGCCAAGCGCCTGCAAGACCTGTCCTGATTAATGCCGGATGCCCAACATCAATAACATCTGTCCATCTCATCAGCAACGACATCAACAGGGATGGGGCAGCGATGACCAGGAGCAGGCTCAGGGAGTTGTAGTTTGATAGAATCATTTGGAAAGCAATTGTCTGACTCTGCAATCTTACTTGCGTGGGTATAGACGGATAAATCAGTATTTTGGGAGAGAGGCTGTGCTTCTGGCACAACAGTGCTCTGCAAGATCACCATGATAAGCCAAGACTCTAAGTGCCCACTGACAGGGACAGGCTGAGAAAATGTGACACAAACACAGGTCCCTGTGTGAGAAGATGGATGCGTTAGTTAGCTTGAGTGTAGCCGCCACTTGACAATGGCTACCTCGGGTCAGCAAGATGGCTCGGTGGGTAAAGGAGCTTCCCGCCAAGCCTGACCACCTGAGTTTGATCCCCAGGACCTATGTAAAGGTGGAAGGGGAGAATGGATCCACAAATTTGTCCTTTGACCTCCATGCATGCCCTCATCACATAATAATAGTAGTAACTTAATAATAATAATAATAATAATTTAACAACAACAAAAACATCCCACAACACACTGCGCATCTTAAATACATACACTTCTCAATAACCAGCAGGTAAATTCCTGGAGACGGCTCAGTCAGTAAAGCGCTTCCCTTGCAAGCGTGAAGACCTGAGTTTGGATTCCCAGCACCCACATAAAAAGCCAGGTGCAGCATCCTGGCCTATGATCCCAGCACTGGGGAGTGAGAGGCAGGAGGATATGCAGGGCTCGCTGGCCAGCAAATCTAGCCAATCAGCAAGCCATGGGTTCAATGAGAGACCCTGTCTCAAAAAACAAAGTGGAGAGCAGTCAAGGAAGACGCCCAGCATGGCCCTGTGGCTTCTACCCGTGTGCACACAGTCTTGTACACCTTCACACATGCGCACAGGTGCAGAACACGTACACAAGGCCGGGGTGGAGGCGCACACTTGAATCCTGGTGTTGAGGAGGAAGAGAGACATTCTGAAGCTCACCGGAAGCCAGCAGAGCATGCTTGGTGGGTTCTGACCAATGAGAGAACCTGTCTCAAAAATCAAGTTGGGCACGGGGAGACGTTTCAACGGGTGTTTGCCACAAAGCCCAGAGACCTGAGTTGGATCCCCAGGACTCACATGATGGAAAGACAGAACTGACTCCTGCCATGTCATTATACCACAGCTATGCTGGCTCTTCCTAGGGAACAGCCAAATAGCCACATTATCATCAGCCCCCTCAAGTCTGATCAAATGCCGCCTGCTCTGCCCGCCCCATTTAAAAGGAGAGACAGAGAAAGAGAGAAGGACAAAGCGCGGAAGCTATTCCAGGAGAGACTTCGGGTACATTCTTGCCCTCCCACCAACTTGCTGTGTGACCACGGGTCTATCAACACCTTCTCTGTGCTCATTTTCTACATATACAGAATGAAGGCTTGGATCTTGTGTTCCTTAAGGGGCTCCCTCCTGCCATTAGAAACACAGACTCCTAATCACATGACCAGCCTGTAACACTGAGCTTATTTGGGCCTACTGTGAGCAAGGTCATATAGAGCATCAGGCCTGGCCAAATCCTCTGGAGGACAGGAAGTGACCCCAGTCTAGCTCCTGTTAAGGGATTCTTGGACCTGGGAGCCTTTCTTGGCCTCTTAGGGCCCCAGTGGCCTCCTCCCAGCTCAGGAGACACTCACATCTGCCTAATCCTGCAGCCAGCTCTCAGGAGGCAGGCTTTTGATTCTCTCAGGCAAAGTCTTTGGTTCAAAGGCTAATGAGAAGAAGAACCCTGTTCCACAGCCCCCCAACACCCTGTGCTTGCTGCAGCTCCTGGGACACACCTTCTCCAGGCACTCCCTGTTGAGACTTGTCCATCCCTCGCCACCCCCACCCCCGTTTACCCCATTAGCAGACAGACCTGGCACCAGGTGCAGTGCCCTCATGAGAGCCCCTGGGCAGGTCCGGCCCACACCTGCACCATCTGGTCTCATGGGGGAGGCCCCCTAGAGGCAAACACCCACTGCCACCGGCGATCCATGGCCCCCAGGACAAGTGTCTTTTCCCTCCCTGAGCCTCGGTTTTCCCTTGTATAAAATGGGCTGACAGTCATCTGCCCTTGGACGCTTGGTGTTACAGTGAGAAGCTGCTGTGCTAAGGTCTGAAAAGATCACATCACCGGGACAGGCTGCTAATAAAGGCCCTGCCCTGTGATGACGCCTCTGTTCAAATCCTGACTGGCCCTAAAGCCTTCCTGTGCCTCAGTTTCTCCCTCTGGAAAGTGGGTGTGATAATGTGTGCTGACCTCAGAGCTGCTTCAAGGATGGGATGGGGGAGGGGACCGTAACAGCACATGTTTCACAGGCTGTCCTGAGAGCATTCCTCTAGCAGCAGAGAGCAGGATCCCTATGAGCAGACCCCGGAGAGACTCAGCCACACCTGGCATGACCTCTGGCTTGGCGTCCCCCTGCCTTGCTCACCTGCTTTCCGATGTCTTAAGTGTGCTTTGGCAAGACTATCCAGTCCTGGCCCAGGCAAGGGTGGTGAAGAGCACAGGCTGTCCCCACCCCTCCCAGGTTTCAGTGCGCTCGGCTCTTCTATTGTTGCCAAGCCCATGGTGGACACCCACCTGGGGGTCCTGGATGGCCCAGGGTAGGGGAGGCTCTGCAGCCTACGGGGGCACCTGAGTGGAGAGGGGCTGGGCCTCCGGGGCAGGGCAGGTGCTGACTCATGGCCTCGCCTGGCAATATAAAGGAACCAGCCCAGGGGCTTCCTGCTGCCTGCTGACCGAAGATGGCCCAGGGCGCGGTGATCCACGTGGCCCCCGAGCAGCCCACCCATGCTGTGTGTGTGGTGGGCACTGCGACCCCGCTGGATGTCTGTGGGTGAGAGGGGCGGTTCCTGAGCCTGTGGGGGTGGGGCGGAGCGGGCAATGCCAGCAGGGGCTGGGTGCTGCTGGCACAGCTCAGGCTCTAGGCAAGAGATCTGCTAGGGAGATAAGCTGGGAGGTGTGGGACCCACCACAGCCAGGTCTCTGTGAGGTATAAACACCGCAGCCAGGCCCTGCTGTAGGCTGACGGTGTGGGGAGCCTAATGGACGAGAGCCGCTGAGCTTTCTTACCCGGTGAAATGACTTTGAAGATTGAGAGTAACAATTTCAAACATGTCTGTTAGGTACTCCATGGTGCTGTTTGTTAGGTACGTTGAAGTGCTGTTTGTTAGGTACTCCATGGTGCTATTTGTTAGGTACTCCATGGTGCTATTTGTTAGGTACTCCACAGTGCTGTTTGTTAGGTACTCCAAAGTGCTGTTTGTTAGATGCTCAACAGTACTATTTGTTAGGTACTCCTCAGTGCTGTTTGTTAGGTACTCCACAGTGCTATTCGTTAGGTACTCTGCACAGTACTGGGCAGATCCCCAACAGTTATTCATTTATCCATTCTTCCATTCCCTTGTTCATTCAACAAATATAGACGGAGTACCTACTGAGCCCCGAGACCTTTGCCAGGTCACACAGGACAGTGGAGGAAGCCTCAGGATAGAGTCTGGTGCCACCTTTCATGTGGGAATTGCTGCAGCTTTCCCCACAGAACTGTGGCCCCAGTGATGTTCATAAAAGTCTCTGGGACGTGCCCATGGTCAGAGGCTGGCTGACCCCAGCAGTAGGAAAACACTCGGGATCGGGGTGTGTGTGTGTGTGTGTGTGTGTGTGTGTGTCCCATATCACCAGTGAGAGGCTGGGGACACAGGCAGATGAAAGCCTGGTGTCATCAATGGACGAGCTGCTTGAGGGTGAGTGCAGAGATGACAGGGGCCAGAGCTAGCTCAGTGTCCCTACCAGGATCCCAGGCTAGCCCTCCCTAGGTCAAGGTCACAGAGCTTCTTTTGTACGCGTCTGTGGTATGTACATGCTTGTAGACTCAGGTGTGTGGGGGAGTGTGTGGAGGCCAGGATAAACTCAGGAGTTACTCCTCAGGCTCTGTGTTCAGAGGTCAGAGGACAACTTGGAGTCAGTTCTCTCCTTTTACCTCGTGAGTTCTGGGAATGCAACCCACCTCATCGGGCTTAGCAGCAAGCACCTTTACCTGCTGAACTGTCTGGCTAATCCTGATTGTGGTATTCAAATGGGGAGAATTGACATGTGATCAGACAGGGGTGTTGATGCCAATGTGGATGTTTGTCTGTCTCCTGGGAAGAACCAATATAGCCAGTGCAAAGGGCCTGAGGCAGGGGCATGCCCAGTCAGCGGGAAGAGGGGCAAGAAGTCAAGAATGGGAGGGGTGCCCTGGGCAGGAGCAGCATCCTGTGTAGCTTGGGCGGGCCATTGGAAGGACTTCTGCTCTTCTCAAGACTTGGTCTGCTGTGGACTGCTGTGGAGGTGTGTTGAGCAATGGAATTCCATGTGTAGACTTGGTTAAACCCAATCACTGGTTGCTATGTGAGAACAGACTGCAGGAGACAAGGGAGGAGGCAGGAGATGTCAGGGTCAGGTCATGGCATGGCCATGGAGAGTGAGGTCGCAGGATTCTGACCATCTTGACAGGCTCTCTCACTACACTGGAGCTCACCAGATAGGCGGGCTGGCCAGTGAGCCCCAGGGATCCACCTGTCTTTGCTTCTCCAAAACAGGGATTGCAAGCGTTCACCACTACGCTTAGCTCTTTTTTGTTTGTTTGTTTTGTTTTGAGACAGGGTTTCTCTGTGTGGCCCTGGCTGTCCTGGAACTCTCGCTGTAGACCAGGCTGGCTTCGAACTTATGGAGATCCCTTTGCCTGCCTCTGCCTCCCAAGTGCTGGGATTAAAGGTATGTACCACCACGCCCAGCTACCACACTTAGCTTTTATACATGGCTTCTGGGGATCAGACTCCAGTCCTTGTGCCTTGCACATGGCCATGACCAGACTCCGATGAAATAATAAATAAAAAAATCATTTTAACTGCTCCAGCAGACAGTGCTATCAGAGCGAACCCTTACCCCAGGGCTGCTGGTTAAAACCGACACACTGACCTGTGGCCCAGTGAATCAGGGCACCCAGGCCTAGTGGTAGCATCCTGCTCCCTGACCCCACAAGCATGGGAACCAGATGAGGACACCCTCACTTGTGTTGAGGGGATAAACAGAGCCCCATGTGGTTTGAGATGAGTGGTATTGAATGGTGTCCCTGTTTGGGACACTAGAAGGTGTCCACAATGGGACCACAGGCCTATGCTGGGAGTGAGTGCTGTGGATTAGAGAATAATTACTCCGTGTGTGTCTGTGTGTGTGTGTGTGTGTGTGTGTGTGTGTGTGTGTGTGTTCAAATGTGTTCTCAGGGAGGGCCAGGCTTCACATATAATGGTGTTCTGTTCTGTTGAGTGAGTAAAAGAACGTTGAGCACAGGAAGGGGTCTCATTGACACTCAGTCACCTGGGAATCTTTTTGCAGAAAGAGAAGGGGAAAGACAGACAGATGGACAGTCAGACAGGCAGGCAGACAGAAAAGAAAGGGAGAAAGGGACAGAGAGAGGGAGGGAGGAAGAAAGGAAGGAAGGAAGGAAGGAAGGAAGGAAGGAAGGAAGGAAGGAAGGAAGGAAGGAAGGAAGGGAAGAAAACACACTACAAAAAATAAAACCCTTGGCTGTTCATTCCCCTCTCACCAGGGCAGACCCCCAAGTCTTCCCAGCCTTTTTCCACAATCCTCCAGGAAAATCTCTCTCTGCCTTCTTTACTCACACAGCTCTGACCCTGGAGTGTTGTGCGGATTCAAAAGGTGGGGATGAGGAAAAGAGAAAGGAGAGAGAATGTTCCAGAAGTCAGGCTCCTCCACACCTGCCCTGTGACCTCATAAAAGAGAAGCTTCCTCCTTCACTGACCTCACTGTGACTGTCTTTGTCACTCCCTTCCTCCACAACCCACACTGGCTCCCCATTCCCCATGCGCTGTGTCCTGAGTACTGCTGAGCCAAGCCTGTAACTGTTGTTCTCTGCCCCCACCTCCCAGCTTTATCATCTCAGAGTCTCTGGAGAAAGAAACCTGGGCGTTGCTCTTCCCTTGTCCGGCAGGTTCTGTTGACTTTGAAATGAAACAATTGCTTCATAAAATAATAATAATAATAATAATAATAATAATAATAATAATAATAATAATATAGTTTTTTTAAAAAAACAGGTTTTCTCAGCCACCAGCTTCATCTGTTCCTTATCGAGCCTGGGTTCTGGGTCCCTCAGCTTCCGCTCAGTTGGGTAACTCAGCAGCTGCCTATCAGTAGCTTCCTGGGTGTGGTTCTTATGCCCGAGGGTGCACAGAGTACCCTGGAGACATGAGGAAGCTCACACCACTGGGCTCCCCAGTCTGCAGCAGCAGGTCTGAGGATCGAGCCTGGGAACCTGTCTTCCTGTTTCCAGGGGAGGTTGAGGCAGCAGCTCTGGGGCCTAGGATTACACCTTGGCTACGGCAGGTCTCTGAAGGATGCATACAGGGAAGATGTGTCCCTGCAGATAGTCCTACCGGTTCCCTCGGACCTGAACCGGTAGCCGGGAGTTCTTCAGTGACAGGGTCCCAAGGGGGAGGAGGGGGGATGAAAAATGAAGACGACAGGAAAGTTGAGACCAGCTCTCGCCTAAGCTGATGGCTTGCGCCGACCAAGTTTATTAAGACGTACAGCATCCTCTTTACAGTCAGCAGAAAGCTGTCATCCCGTGGGACAAAGTCAGCAGGAAGCTGGTCAGGCGATGTTGTACGAAGGAAACACTTTGTATCTCAAGTGCACCACAGACCAAGCACACAATAGCCCTGGGATGGATAACTCCCGTCTCTTCAGAGGGCAAGAGTCAGGGGACCACAAACTGAAACCTTAACTCCTTCAAGGCCCCGGCCCCAGCCCCAGAGCTTCTTGCCAAGTCCACCCCTGAGCAAGGACACAGAACTAAAGTTCCCTCTGCCCTTTCATCGGGGCCTCTGAGGAAGCCTTGGGTCAGCCTGGCTCCCATTAACTTTTATAATTTTCATTTTGAGAATTTCATACGGGAGTACAGTGCTGACGTTATTCCTCCCCTCCCTCCTCCTCCCTCCCCGCCCCAGCCTCCAATGCTGCTCTTGTCCCCTGACCTATGCGCTCTCAAACTCATGTTGCCTTTTAAAGTGTATCTCACCCCTGATGGAGTTGTTTTGTAAGAGGATGAGTCTCAAGAATGTCTATCTGCTCTGCTTCTGGGCGGTGGTGATGCACATTTTTAATCCCAGCACTCAGGAGGCAGAGGCTAGTGGATCTCTGTGAGTTCGAGGCCAGCCTGGTCTACATGTCAACTTCCATGACAGTCAGGGCTGTATAGTGAGACCTTGTCTCAAAAAAAAGGATGAAAGAAAAAAGATGATTTGTTCCGCCACAACTCCGGAAATCTCGTTTTTGTTTTGTTTTGGTTGTTGTTGTGGGGTTTTTGTTTGGGGGGTATTTTGAGCCATCTCTCCACCCCTGTATGTGTGATTCTTTATCTGCACACAGCCCTTGGTGTGCCCGTTGCTGAAGGTCCGTGTGAACACACTGCTCTGTGGGTGTATAGGAGATGCCTTTGATATACACCGTCCTCTGCTGTCTCCAGTTCAGGTGTAAGGCCTCCAATCAGAGGACCCCCTTTCCGTGTTTTCATTCCCTCCTGGCTGTCATGTCATATTTACTCTCCGGCCAGAGCAAGCCCAGCGGTGGCCTGTGTTCCTTCCTGCCCGGGAAAGGAGGATTGCTGGGGCCAATACGGTGGTGGGCCAGTGGTGTGCCAGGCCCTCTCACTGCTGGTGTCTCTTCTGGCCTCTGTCACTCTACAGCTCTGCTCCTAAGGGCTGCACGTCCTTCGGCATCACAGCCTCCCCAGGAGTGGTCGTAGATGTCTCCCACAGTCCTCCAGCCAAGAAGAGCACCACTAGTGCCTCCAAATGGCCTCTGGACCCTGGGCTGGAGGTGACCCTACAGGTGAAAGCAGCCAGCAGCAGCACAGATGACCAAAAGGTGGATGTGATGACCGGGGTGGGAATGGGGAGCTGCTGGGTGGGGTGGGGGCTGAGGGTGGGATGGGGTGGGGGCTGAGGGTGGGATGGGGTGGGGGCCTAGTAGGTGGGATGGGTGGGGGGCTGAGGCCAGGCTGGGATGGGGGCCTGGTGGGTGGGGTGGGGTGAGGGCCTGGTGGGTGGAAGATGTCAGCCCCACAGCTGCTGCACACCGTCTGTTTGCTTCCACGCACAGGGCCTACCCTGGGAGAGGCTCCTTCCCCTGGGCAAGTTCACAGTGACTCCTCCCTCCACTGTGTCCACATAGATGGCACATCCATCCTTGTCATTCTTGTCCTCATCACTGGGATCAAATACCCGATAAAAACCAGCTTAAGGGAGGCAGGGCTGATTTTGGCTCCCAGCTTAGGGGCACAGTCCAACATGGTAGGAGGGCACAGGGGCAGGTGCCTGAGTCAGCTGGTCACACGGCATCTGCAGTCAGGAAGCAGAGGGAGATGATCCTGGTGGCCAGCTTTCTCCTCTCCCTCCATTCCATTTCAGCTCTAGCCCACCACACAGTGCCACCACATCCAGAGTGGGACTTTCCTCCTCAGTTAAATCTCACTAGAAACACCCTCACAGGTACACCCAGAGGTGGGTCTCCCAGTTCTAAATGCAGTCAAGTTCAGGTGAAACTTGCAGGGGCCTATGAAAGCCGGCATCTGGATCAAGCTCATCCGCTTAGCAGCTGTTTACTAAACACCATCTCATGCAGAAATGAGCCAGGCGCTGGGGTGGGAGGCTGCAGTCCTTGGGGGCATTGGGTGACATACAGATAGACAAACATAAGCCGTGGCCTGAAGTCTCTGAAGGTCACAGGCAGGGAGCCACCAGGAGCACCTTTTGTGCACCAGCGTTAGTGTCCAGTGGCCGCCACAGTGGGTCACGATGCCTGCTTGCAGATTTAGAAGACAGAGGTGTGAGCAGGTGTGACCCTCTGTGGCTCCCCTCGAGGGTTGCTCTTGGTCTATCCTAGCTTCTGTTAGGTGGCAGTCAGCACTTCCTGAGATGGTCACTCGCTGTGGTCACTGACACCCTCCCCTTCTGTGTGCTTGCAACCCCCTCCCTCTCCCACCCACCCACACCCCCCCCCCCCCCCCCCTCCCCCCCCCCCACCCATACATGACCCACCCCCCCACCTCCTCCCCCACAACCCCATCACCCACACTCTCAGCCTCCCTGATTGGATGCTGCACAGAGACTTGATGCTCTCCAGCTGATGCAGAGGCCATGGAGGGATGCTGCTTACTAGCTTGCTCAGCCTGCTTTCTTATAGAACCCAGGACCACCAGCCCAGGGATGGCCCCACCCACAATGGGCTGGGCCTTCCCCCACCAATCACTAATATAAAAAAATGCCTTACAGTCAGAATTTATGGAGACCTTTTTTTTCAAATGAGGTTCCCTCCTTTCAGATAACTCTATATTGTGTCAAGTTGACAGTCAATAAACACCTCCTTGAGAAATCTCCCCTCACCCCTTTTCTCAGGCTGAGTGGATTCCTCCATTTCTGGACTCCCTTGGGAGCCTTTCTATAGCATTGTTGTTAGCTGAGTTGAGCTGGGTTAAGCCCGCACACAGTAGGGCTCAGACTGTGTTTGTTGAATGACTAAGAGAAGTCATGAATGGCCTGTTATTGTCTTATAGGTTCGAATTTCATATTATGGACCAAAGACCTCACCGATCCAAGCCCTGCTCTACCTCACTGGGGTGGGTAAGTGATAACCAGGGTCCCAAAGAGCTGCCAGTGGTGCACACCTTTAATCCCAGCACTTGGAGGCAGAGGCAGGCAGATCTCTGTGAATTCAAGGCCAGCCAGGACTAAATAGTAAGATCCTGTCTCAAAAAGAAAGAAAGGGAGGGAGGGAGGAAAGGAAGGAAGGAGGGGGGAGGGATAGAGGGAGGGACGGAGGGAGGGAGGAACCATAGCGCTGCCTTCTGTCCCCACACAGCACATCCCTACCCAGCCGGGCATCTTTCCAAGACACAACATGATTAGATCTTACCTTAGAGCAAGCAAAGAAAAATGATTGTTTCTAGCTGTCCATACATCTGGTGGTTCATAAATGCCCCCTTCCCCAGAGAGTGAACACAAAGAAACACAGATGGGGGACTGGGGATGAGGGCAGAGTGTTTGCCTGGGTAGCATGAAGCCCCAGGTTCGACACCCGGTAGTGCATAAACCAGGAGTGGGTGCACATCTGTACTCCCAGCCCTTGAGAGGTAGAGGCAGAAGGTCAGAGAGGCTCAAGGTCACCCTCAGCTACGTGCAACTCTGACAATTAGTCAGTTAATGTAAGTGCAGGTGAAGACAAACGTCACAGTGAATAGCTGACTTCTCGGGCTCGGGAGGAGGTGCCTGGATTCTATGCTCAAGTCTCTCTAACTTTTTAATGCTTTAGATTTTACACACACACACACACACACATATATATATATTTTATATATATAATATATATTTATATATTTATAGCAGATAACTCTGTGTTCTCCAAATTCCATTATTATGTTTCATTTTTATCATACTAATAACCCATTTATGCACATGTACTTGTATTTCTTTAACATTCATCTTTAAATAGAACCTATTAGTGTGGCTGGAGAGATGGCTCAGTGGTTAAGAGAGTGTACTGATCCAACAGAGAACCCAAGTTTGGTTCCCAGTACCCACATCAGGTAGCTCACAACCACCTGTAACTCCTGCTCCAGAGGATCCAATGCCCTCTCTGGCCTCCAAGGGCAACTACACTCATATACCCCTCATCACATACATACATAATTAAAAATAAAAATAATAAAATATTTTTTAAAGTCCATTGTTAGAATCACAGAGTTCAAGAGTTAGAGGCTAGCCTGGACAACATAGCGAGACCTTGTTTCTAAATTTTTTAAAATTAAATCGATTTTTAAGGCGATCTCAACCTGAACAACATACTCTTTTTGTTTAAGTGTGTATTAAATATATAAATAGCATGTGAACTCTCCAAGTGTCATTTCATTGATGAATTTCATTCATGAGTATACATTTAAATAAAATGGGACTTACTCTAATGCCAGACCCTGTGCTGAGATGTTGCATTTAATTCTTACAATAAACCAGTGAACTTGACCCCATGATCCCATTTCACAGATTAGGAAACTGAGGCTCAAGAATGAACACATTTGCTTAAAGAACTACTTACTGAGAGGTGGGGAAGCCTGGGGCCATTGTGACTGTAATGGGATGCCCCTGTACTCATGCGTATTAGTGAATCTACTATGGCACGATAATAAAAGGTCATATTGTTCCTCTCATGTAGGCCATGGGTCCCCGTGCCACACTGTGAGGCACACGGATCTACATTATGGAAGCAACTGTGGTCACACATTCTGATAAAGGGAAAGGAATTCACAGACACACCTGTCCCTTGCTTAGACATTTGTACAGGGTAGGTTTGGGGACTGTGAGCTTTTTCCCTGACACAGACACACACGTGTAACAAAGAACAGGCAAAGGTAGAGGGTTGAGGCTTGGAGGGTGGCGGTGAGTTCTAGAGGACTCAAGGTGACCTGGCAAGGGTGTGGAAGCTTCACTGGGGTGG